>JASVEL010011121.1:0-68595 GCA_032618575.1 Nicotiana noctiflora
ACACATCTCGGACCTTCCGGTCTGCATATCTCTTCTGACGCGACTGAGCTGTGCGAAGTCTCTCCCGAATCACCTTCACCTTGTCTAAGGCATCTTGGACTAACTCTGTCCCCAACAACCTAGCCTCGCCGGGCTCGAACCAACCGACCTGGAGACCTACACCGCCTCCCATATAAAGCTTCATACGGTGCCATCTGAATGCTGGACTGATAGCTATTATTGTAATCAAACTCCGCCAAAGGCAAATAATCAGCCCACGAACCACCGAAATCAATGACACAAGCACGCAACATGTCCTCCAATATCTGAATAGTACGCTCAGACTATCCATCCGTCTGTGGATGAAATGCTGTGCTCAGCTCTACCTGTGAACCCAACTCTCGCTGAAATGTCCTCCAGAACTGAGAAGTGAACTGGGTACCTCTGTCCGATATAATAGAAATGGGAACTCCATGCAATCTCACTATCTCACGGATGAATATCTCTGCCAACCGCTCCGAGGAATAAGTAGTACACACTGGGATGAAGTGAGCTGACTTGGTCAACCTATCCACCACCACCCAAACTGAATCAAACTTCCTCGCCGTCCGAGGGAGTCCACTAACAAAGTCCATAGTAATCCTTTCCCACTTCCACTCAGGAATATCAATACGCTGGAATACACCACCAGGTCTCTAATGCTCATACTTGACCTGTTGACAGTTTAGACACCGTGCCACATGGCTCACAATATCTTTCTTCATCTTTCTCCACCAGAAATGCTGCTTCAAATCCTGATACATCTTCGCGGCTCCTGGATGAATAGAATACCGCGAACTATGGGGCTCCTCCAATATCAACTCACGAAGGCCATCAACATTGGGCACGCATATCCGGCCCTGCATCCGCAATACACCATCACTATCAATAGTGACATCTCCTGGCATCATCATGCTGAACTCTGTCCTTAAGGACAAGTAAGTGTGGATCATCATACTGGCGCTCTCGAATACGATCATATAATGAAGAACGAGCTACTACACAAGCCATCACTCGATTGGGCTAAGAAATATCCAGACTCACCATCTGATTAGCTAACGCCTGAACATTAACTGCTAGGGGTCTCTCCCCAACTGGAATATACGCCAAACTGCCCATACTAATAGCCTTCCGGCTCAATGCATCGGCCACTACATTGGCTTTCCCGGGATGGTACAAGATAGTAATATCATAGTCTTTAAGCAACTCAAGCCATCTTCGCTGCCTCAAATTTAGATCTTTTTGCTTAAACAAATGCTGAAGGCTGCGGTGGTCTGTATATACATCACAAGATACACCATATAAGTAATGCCTCCAAATCTTCAAGGCATGAACAATAGCAGCTAACTCCAAATCATGAACATGGTAGTTCTTCTCGTGGGGCTTTAGCCGACGAGAAGCATATGCAATAACTCTACCCTCCTACATCAACACACAACCGAGTCCAACTCTAGAAGCATCACAATACACCGTATATGACCCTGAGGCTGATGGCAACACAAGTACTGGAGCTGTGGTCAAAGCCTCCTTGAGCTTCTGAAAGCTCTCCTCACATTCATCAGACCACACAAATGGAGCACTCTTCTGTGTCAACTTAGTCAACGGTGAAGCAATAGATGAGAAACCCTAAAAAAACCGGCGATAATAGCCTGCCAAGCCGAGAAAACTCCGAATCTCTGTAGCTGAGGAAGGTCTAGGCCAATTCTGCACTGCCTCAACCTTCTGTGGGTCAACCCGAATACCATAACTAGACAATACATGTCCCAGAAAACCCACATTATCAAGCCAGAACTCACACTTAGTGAATTTCGCATAGAGCTTCTCTTCTCTCAACCTCTGCAATACCACCCTCAAGTGCTGTGCATGCTCCTCCTGACTGCGTGAATACACCAGAATATCATCAATAAATACAATCACAAAAGAATCAAGGTACGGCCGAAATACACTATTCATCAAGTGCATGAATGCAGCTGGGGCATTAGTCAGCCCGAAAGACATCACCAGGAACTCGTAGTGCCCATATCGCGTCCTGAACGTTGTCTTCATAATATCTGAGTCCCTGATCTTCAACTGATGATAGCTCGATCGAAGGTCAATCTTAGAAAATACACTAGCTCCCTGGAGCTGATCAAATAGGTCCTCAATACGAGGCAATGGGTACTTATTCTTCACTGTTACCTTGTTCAGTAGCCTGTAATCAATGCACATTCTCATTGTGCCATCTTTCTTCTTCACGAAGAACACCGGTGCACCCCAAGGTGACACACTCGGACGAATGAAACCCTTATCTAAGAGTTCCTGAAGCTGTTCTTTCAATTCTTTTAACTCTGCTGGTGCCATGCGATAGGGAGGAATAGAAATGGGCTGAGTGCCCGGCACCAAGTCAATACCAAAATCGATATCTCTGTCAGGCAGCATGCCCGGCAGGTCTGCTGGAAATACATCCGGAAACTCCCTCACAATGGGGACCGAATCAAGACTGGGTGTCTCAGCCTCAACATTTCTAATAAAGGCCAAATAAGATAAACAACCCTTGCCAATCATTCGTTGGGACTTTATATAAGAAATCACCCTGTCGGACACATAGTCAGTCAAGCCACGCCACTCGATCCTCGGATTACCTAGAATAGCTAGTGTGACTGTCTTGGCATGACAATCCAGAATCGCATGGTAAGGAGATAGCCAATCCATGCCTATAATTACATCGAAATCTACCATGCCTAGTAGTAATAAATCAACTCGGGTCTCCAGGCCCCCAATAGTAATAATACAGGATCGATATACCTGATCCACAACAACAGTATCCCCCACCGGGGTAGACACATGTACGGGCAAAGCAAGAATACCACGGGTCATACCCAAATGATGTGCAAAATAAGTAGAGACATAAGAATAGGTGGATCCGGGATCAAATAAGACGGAAGCATCCCTGTGGCAGACTGAGATAATACCTGAAATGACCGCATCTGAAGCACTAGCATCCTTCCTATCCGGAAGAGCATAGAAACGAGCCTGGCCTCCACCAGTACGATCTTCACCCCTAGGGCGACCTCTGGATACCTGGCCACCAGTCCTAGCCGACTGTGCTGGCGCCGAAGAAACAGGAGTAGAAGACGAGGGCCGATCCCTCTGCTGAGACCGCTTACGAAGCCACTGAGGACACTCTCTCCTGATATGACCCAAATCACCGCACTCAAAACAACGGCCTGAAGATGGAAGAAGGGGCTGCTGAGGACCCCTCGCGACAGATGAACCCTGTGCTGAGGAAACAGGAGCAGAGCTCTGAGCTGGAAGAGCACTCAGTGCAGGCTGACTCTGCTGACGGCTCTGCTGACCCTGATAACCCTGATGGCCCTGACGACCACGATCTGATGAAACCCCACTGGACTCTGCACGTCCAGACTGATGAGACCCGAAAGAACGACCCCTGCTATACTGGGGTTGGCCCCTAGACGGAGCACCACCGAAGCTGCCGAACCACGAGGCCTCTTAGCCTCTCTCTCCTCCCCGCTCTCTGCGGCGATCCTGTCTCAATATGACGGGCGGCATCAACCACCTCCTCAAAGGTAACTCTGCCGAAACTCTCTCCCCGGTCATCAATATGCGGATGGGATAAATAAGGCCATCAATAAATCTCCGAATCCTCTCTCTGTCTGTAGGAACCATCCACATGGCATGACGGGCCAACTGTGTGAATCTCATCTCGTACTGATTAACCGTCATATCTCCCTGCTTCAACCACTCGAACTGACGTCGCAGCTCCTCTCTCTGAGACTGAGGCACATACTTCTCCAAAAATACCATGGGGAACTGCTGCCAAGTGAGGGGCACTGCCCCAGCGGGCCTACACCTCTCGAAATCCTCCCACCACTGAAATGCTACACCTGTGAACTAAAAAATGGTGAATGAAACACCGCTGGACTCTAGAATACCCGCGATGCGAAGCATGCGTTGACATCTGTCAAGAAAACCCTGGGCGTCCTCGCCCTCAGCACCGCTGAATGTCGGAGGCTGTAGCCTCTCAAATCTCTCCAAATGACGCTGCTCATCGTCGGGCATAACTGGAACCATATAAGCAGGAGCTGGTGCAACGGGCGCAACTGGCTGAACTGGCTCGGGTGTGTAAGCCACGGGGGTCTGATTCCCTCCCCCTGCCTGTGAAGAAGATGCTGCGGCAGTAGCTGCAACTACCTGAGCCAAGCCTGTGCATACTGATAAGATCTGAGCCAAGGTCTCCCTGAAGACCTGGTATGACAATGGGCACTGCCGGTGCCTGAACCTGAGTTGCCGGAGCGTTTGCCGCTGGAATGTGGTCCTGAGTCTGGGCCACTAGTGTAGGAATCTGACCCTGAGTCTAGTCAGCTAGTGGGTCAGCAGGAGCTGGCACTGCTGCCCTACCTCTACCACGACCACGGCCTCTGGGTGCCAATGGTGGTCGTCCGCCACATCCGTTAGCTTGTGTTCTCGCCATCTGCGAGAGAATAGTATATGAAAGATTTTAATTTCATGATAACACAGATCGCACGATATGAATCCAAGAAAATGAGGTTTTTCCTAAAGTTTCTGTAGCCCTCCGAGGATAGATACGGACGTCTACGTACCGATCCGCGAAAGCCTACTAAACCGGCTCATGACTCGCGAGTCCTAATAACCTAGGCTCGGATACCAACTTGTCACGACCCAAATCCGGTCGTGATGGTGCCCAACAATCAAGCTAGGCCAGCCAGACCAACAATTACTGATTTCATCTAATACCAGTCCCAAATGGACAACCCAAGAAGAATATATGAGTTTAAGAACTCCAATAATAATAATAATGAACGAAATACCGACACTCCCAAAGATCTGGAGTCACAAGTCTAGAGCCTCTAACAAAACCCAACAGGAATAGAGAGTACTGTATAGAAATACTCGAGTCTGAATACAAAATACAAAATAACAACTGGAAAGGAGAGGAGAAGCTAGGTTCTGCGAACGTAGGCAGCTACCTCAGCAACTCGATGTGACACTGCAAACGCTGGAAATGCCTGTCTACTGCTCCTGAGTACCTGAGTCTGCACACAAAAGGTGCAGGGAGTAGGGGTGAGTACTAAGTACTCAGTGAGTAATAAATATATACAAGTAGCTGAAAATAAGAAATCCACAGAATACCACAATATGAAGCTACACTTCAGTCCGAATCTCCTACGAACTAGCATCAACAGTACAATTCAGCTACCACGGAGTAATTTAACAAATAAAGATGCAATGCAATGCACATAACCGCTACGGCGTGTAGCCCGATCCAATTTAACGTCGACGATGCTCACTGGGGGTGTGTACAGACTCCGGAGGGGCTCCTACAGCCCAAGCGCAATACTGCTGCGGCGTGCAGCCCGATCCTCATATCAACCACTGCGGCGTGCAGCCCGATCCCATGCTCAGTCCACAATAACCAAATAAGTCACAAAAGAGTTCATTTTTCTTTCTTCCAGTTTCCAGTTCATAATTTATGAAAAATACTTTAACTTTATTAAATTTGCAAAAGCCGGTGACTTAGCATTTCAAAAAGGTGATTTCAATTTCCAGGATTGAGATCAGTGATTTAAGCAATTATAGCTATCACATAAATATTGTCCTCTAAGGACGCTACAGATCGGCACAAGGCCCCAAACAAGGCTTACAACCCACAAATATATCAAATACAGTGTATTTCACTAATAACATATTATCCATTTCCGGGATGGACCAAGTCTCAATTCCCAGTCACAATCAATCCCGCACCTGCCACGGTGTGCGAGTCACGCCCTACTAGCGTCACAATGTGCTAAGCCGGGGTTTCGAACCCTTAGGCTACCATATACACAAACTACTCACCTTTAGCCGGTCGTAGACTCGTCCGCGATGCCTTTTCCTTTGAATTTAGCTCCCTCGTGCGTAGAATCTAGTCAAACCACAATAATTATATCAAATACGGGTCAAAGAATCATAACCCATTCCAATTTACATGAAATTCGCATAAATACACTAAGTTGGTAAAACCCGACCCCGGGCCCACTGCTCGGAAAATTCCAAAATTAGTACCAACGCGATCCTCATCTCTCCACGAGTCCGTGCATATAAAATTTATCAAAATCGGAGTTCAAATGGCCTCCCAAAACTCAAAATCCCGTTTTCAATATCTAGGCCACATTTCTTCAAGATTTCAACCCAATTTCATGAAGATTGATGTTAATTCTACCATAAAATGATGTTTTTGAGTCAAGAATCTTACCTCCGACGAATACCCGATGATTTCTCAGTGATCTCCTCGAGTTTTCTTCTCTATAGTGCTCAAAATTATGTTTTGGGGGTGTAAACCCGTAAGCCTTCTGTTTCTACGATTTTATTCACTGCCAGAGCTTTTTGCTCTACGCGTTCGCGTGAGCTCCCACGCGTTCGCGATGAACAGCCCCCTTTTTCTCTATGCGAACTCGACGACTCCCACGCATTCGCGATGCCCATCTCTGACTTACCCTACGCGAACGCGAACCACGCCACGCGTTCGCGATGAACAATATTCCCAGCCACCTATTTTCCTTCTACGCGTTCGCGATACACCTCCCGCGAACGTGAAGCACACTCCCACGAACCTACGCGAACGCGACACCAGGAACGCGATCGCGATGCACAACACCCCTGGCCTACACGAACGTGACACCCAGACCGCGAACGCGATGCTTGATCCGCCTGGCCTTCGCGAACGCGGCCCATGCCACGCGAACGCGAAGGCTTAGATGCCTAGGCAGAACCTGCAGTTTTTCTGCAGATTTTTGCCAAGTCCAAATGCCCGGTTGATGGTCCGAAATCATCCCGAGGCCCCCAGGACCCCAACGAAAACCGGGCACTACATCACTATAAGATGCCTGACCTGCGAACAAGTACCCCGGCCTACCCTCTTCTCTTCAATCATGGAATGTGTCCACCAAGTCATGGCAGAGTTGGGGAGTCTACAGAGAGATCTTACACCGAGAACCGCAGCAAGGCCAAATAACGCCCCCAGGCGCGAAGATTCAAAGCGTTGGAACATGCTTAGAAGAGTCTGTTATTTTTAGAGTCTGTTTGTCCTTTTAAAGTTTTCCTCCATTGTCGTCATTTTGTAAAGTGTTTCAAGTTGAAATTTGTGAAATAAAATTCAAAAAATATTTCATTCGTATCTTATGTTTATTGTTTCCGAACTACACCCGGTCTGATTCATGCGGGGACATGATACGTAGGCAATCCACATAAGATTCGACCATCACTAAAAGAAAAGAAAAACGAAAAAAAGGGGGGAAGATAAAAGAAAAGAAGATCGATAGAGGATGAAAGCAAAGGAAAGTACAAATCGGAATGACGCATCGCAATCGAATACATGTAGCAATATAATCATCTGTATAAGTGCATCACACCCAATGTGAGATTACTTATCTGTTATGTTGTTTCAGACTAACCGTTTATTTGCCAAACTCCTGGTTTTAGTAAAGAGTGGTTGATTTTGTAGTAATCTGGCGTCACATTCGTACTTCACAAGGTCCAAAGAAAGAGTTCAGCAGCTCGAAAGTACCCATCCCTATTTCACAATGTCGAAAAGACGTGTCAACATGTCTTCAGAAATCCCTCTACCAACCATTCCCGTTTCGGAAGAAAGCTCCATAACAGCCATTCCGACTACTGAGTCAGCAGCTTTGGAGGAGAATAGAATTTTGCGCTGCCGCATGCTGGAGATGTTAGACGATTGGAATAACGGGAAAGAGCCCCCAAGTCTGATCCCTGGGTTCCCTGAACATCTCCTCAGGTCAAGTGGGATTTCCAATACCCCCACCAATTACCCACCTACTCTGTTTTGGTATTCTAATGTCACAACCCTCTCCGAATCACCCTCCACTTCCTACCCTCGGGTGACAACATTAGATACATCCACAAGAACATCAGTTGGTTTGCCAGTTCCAATCATGACGCATCCCACCACACATACTCCTTTCTTTGATTCCTCGTCCTTTACATTCCCGGCACCACCCCTTACACGGGATCATACCCAGGTTGCCGCCAATATATATCCTCAGCCACCTCAATATGAGCTCCTACCAAGCCAAAATCCAAAAGCTCCCGAGTAGGATGAAATGGCAAAAAGAATGAGAAGCTTAGAGAAGAGTCTGAAAAACATGCAAGGTCTGAGCGGGCAGAAATGCATGTTCCCGCATGTACATTTTCCATCAGGATTTAAAATGCCAAAGTTCGAAAAATATGATGGGAATGGAAATCCTATTGCTCACCTCAAGAAGTATTGCAATCAGTTGGGAGGTGCCAGTGGCAAGGAGGAGTTATTGATGGCATATTTCGGAGAGGGTCTGATTGGAAAAGCCTCAGAATGGTACATGGACCAGGACATATCTCGCTGGCACATTTGGGATGATTTGACCAGAGATTTTGTTTAACAATTCCAGTACAGCATCGACATTACACCGGATAGGAACTCTCTATCAAATTTGAAGAAGAAGCCCTCAGAGAGCTTCAGGGAATATGCCATAAAGTGGAGTGAACAAGCGTCTAGGGTGAAACCCCCCATGGATAAGGTCGAAATGGTCACGACCTTCCTCCAGGCTCAGGAGCAGGACTATTTTCAAAACATGATGTCAGCGATGGGTAAACCTTTCGCCGAAGCAATCAAGATTGGAGAGATGGTGGAGAATGGCCTAAAAACTGGTAGAATTTTGAGTCAAGCGGCCATTCGGGCAACTTCCCAAGTCATCGAAGGCGGGTCTGGAGGGATGCCTAGAGGCAAAAATAAGGAAGAAACTGTCATGGCGGAAGTAGAAGATAGAAGATACCGAACCCCAAGGCAGGTATTCTTTGAAAGGGCCCCCCCAGCATTACTATTCACACCACAGCATGACCTATGCTCCTCCGCCTCCACCCTACACGGTCATGAACGCTCAACCTTTTTCACGACCGCAGCCACCATCTAACAGAAATCCACCTCCATTCCAAAGAAACCAATCTCCCTACCCAAATCAATACAACTCCCGACCAAATAACACCCACCACCGTGAGCCACCCAAGACGAACTTTACTCCAATTGGGGAGCCATATTCCACTCTATTTCCCAAACTCAGGCAAGAGAACCTATTGCAGCCCGTTATGCAGAACAGACAGAGTCTGGACTCTCCTGCCTACCAACGAGGAATATACTGTGCCTATCATTCAGGTGTTGAGGGACATAGCACCGACAATTGTTGGACTTTGAAGAAGGCGGTGCAAGATCTAATCAATCAAGGGAGGATAGTTTTCGCAGATGAAGGCATCCCAAATGTGACAAATAACCCATTGCTGGCCCACAACAACGGGCCAATAATTGGAATGATTTGTGACGATAAAGAGTTTGACCCGGCCTTAAAAGCGATAATTGCCATCTCCAACATGGAAAAACGGCCTGATGTTACCCCAAAACAAGAGAAAGTGGGGAAAAAGGTTGAAGTTCCCAGGACTGGATCTGAAAAGACGATTGAAGTGAAGGCATCATCTCAAAAGAATGGAGTTCTTTACCTCCCGCGAGGCCGAGTGGAAAGACCCCTCTCAATGGGTGCCCCCAAAAAGTTTCATTTGAAGAGGGAAACAACGGTGTATGTACCAAAGGGAACCTATGTATCCCGAAAGCCAATTGAACCACTGCAACCATATGAACCCATGGTTATTGCACGGGCGCAACAAAAACCTATGACAGATCCATCCGCTGTACCTTGGAGCTATCAACGGACACTTGTTACACGCAAAGGAAAAGAGGTTGCAGGAGAATCATCTGAGAGCATTTTGGGGCAAAAGTATTTAAACACACAGGTGATAAATAACGCCACACAAAGGCGTTTCCCATCAAAAAAACCAGCAAGCGCCAAAGAGGCAGAGGTCTTTTTCCAGAAGATGCAAATGCCCGACTATGAGGTAATAGACCAACTGCGCAAATACCCGGAGCAGGTATCCATGTTGTCCCTGTTAATGAAGTCTACTGAACATCAGAAGGTTTTGTTAAAAACCTTGAATGAGGCATATGTGCCTATTGAGATTTCATCTAAACAACTTGAAAGAATGGCAGAGAGATTTTTTGCAGTCAATCAGATTTCTTTCAGTAAGGATGATTTGCCTTTGGAAGATGCGGCCCACAACAAAGCTTTGCATTTGATTGTCAAATGTGAAGGCTTCTACATGAAGAGGGTCATGGTGGATGGGGGTTCAGGAGTAGACATAGGCCCACTTTCCACTCTGGGCCGCATAGGAATTGGAGCTGAAAGAATTCGGCCCAACAACATATGCGTGCGAGCCTTTGATGGTGTGAAGAGAGACACGGTCGGGGAGATTCATGTAATTGTGACCATCGGCCCGGTAGATTTCGAAGTGACATTTCAAGTTCTGGATATGGACACTTCCTACAACTTTCTTCTGGGAAGACCATAGATTCACGCGGCTGGGGCTGTGTCCTCAACCCTCCATTAGATGTTAAAATTTGAACACAAGGGACAAGAGATCGTGGTCCATGGGGAGGACGAGCAGTCGATTTATCGGGTTCCATCCATCCCATGCTTAGAAGCGGAAGAAGGAAGTGAATACATCGTTTATCAAGCTTTCGAGGTTGTATTGGCAGACCAACACGAAGAAGGGAACCCTTTCCCCCAACCCTTTTTGTCTAATGCCTCCATCATGGTGGCAAAAGAAATGATCAAACACGTCTTCCAGCCAGGAAAAGGTTTGGGGAAGTCCCTGCAAGGAGTATCAAAGCTAATAACTTTGCCCACAGCTGAAAAGTTCTTTGGCGTAGGCTTTCGCCTTACCCCTGAAGATGAGAAATGGGCCAATAAAAGAAAGGAAAAGGGATGGGTTATACCACGACCGTTGCCACATTTGTACCAAACTTTTGTTCGACCAAGATACAGTGAAGAAGAAGAAGATGAGGTCTTCACATCAGAGGAAATCGAAGACATATGTGGGGCCATGAGGTAAATGCTTTACGATGTTAACATGGTTCAATCTGGAGAAGGAACAAGCATCACTGAGGTGCTGTATGTGGGCCCAGAAGCCAAATTGCAAAATTGGGAGGCCACACCATTCCAAGTCTGGCGGGAGTTCTGGTAGATTTGTCCTGTCACTTTTCCTTCATCACAAGTTACTACAGGACGTAGCTTGGATGTTTTTCTTTGCATTCTTGTATTTTCAGTCTTCCTAATGTAACTTTGTTTATCTTCAGAAAATTCCAAGGAAAAGAAATAAATATGTCATCATTTTTGCACTCTTTCTAATTTTTGTTATTTATTCTTTCTTTTCAGTCCTAATAATGCGGCTTTAAATAACATGACATGCTTGCGGACTTCATGCTCAAATCCGAACACGCCACCTAATCTGGAAATAATGAACCAAGAACCGGAATACGATGAAGAAGAGGCTTTTAGGGAAATAAATCGAGAATTGGAACATTTTGAGAATAAACCTAAGCCAAACTTGAATGACACCGAACCGGTTAATTTGGGAACTGTTGAAAAGATCTGAGAGACCAAGATAAGCATCCACACAGATGAGAAAACTCGAGATGCAATAATCCAGATCTTGCTTGAATTTAAAGATGTGTTTGCTTGGTCTTACGATGACATGCCAGGATTAGGAGCCGATCTAGTGGTGCACAAGTTGCCAATCTACCCTGACTGTCGCCTAGTGCAACAGAAGCAAATAAAGTTCAAAACTGACATCAGTGATAAGCTCAAAGAAGAAATTGCTAAGAAGTTAAAAACAGGGGTAATTCGAGTGGTACAATATACCACGTGGTTAGCTAATGTTGTGCCTGTGCCAAAAAGGACGGAAAAACTCGAGAATGCATGGACTACCGAGATCTGAATAAAGCAAGTCCTAAAGATAACTTTCCTTTACCCAACATCCACATCCTCGTTGATAACTGTGCCAAACATGAGATACAATCATTTGTGGATTGTTATGCGGGATATCATCAAGTGTTGATGGATGAAGAAGACGCTGAGAAGACTGCTTTTACCACACCTTGGGGAACTTACTGCTACCGAGTCATGCCATTCGGTTTGAAAAATGCCGGAGCAACATACATGAGAGCTATGACTGCCATTTTCCACAACATGATGCATCAAGAAATAGAGGTATAGGTGGACGATGTGATCATCAAATCCAAAACTCAGGGCGATCATGTACGAGACTTGAGGAAATTCTTTGAGAGGTTGCGGAAGTACGACTTGAGGTTGAATCCGGCCAAATGCGCTTTCGGAGTCCCATCAGGTAAACTCATGGGTTTTATAGTCAGTAGAAGAGGTATTGAATTGGATCCCACAAAGATAAAATCCATCCGAGATTTACCTCCTCCCAGAACAAAGAAAGACGTAATGAGTCTTCTGGGCCGATTAAACTACATCAGTAGGTTCATCGCCCGATTGACTTCTACATGTGAGCCCATATTCAAGTTGCTGAAGAAAGACGCTGCAATCAAGTGGACAACTGAATGTCAAGAAGCTTTCGACAAAATCAAAGAATATTTGTCAAACCCTCCAGTCTTAGTCCTGCCAGAGCTAGGGAGACCTCTTTTCTTGTATTTAACAGTCTTGGAAAACTCTTTTTGTTGTATCCTCGGACAACGTGATGCAACAGGGAAGAAAGAGCAGGCAATCTACTACCTGAGCAAGAAGTTCACTAGTTATGAGGTCAAGCACACTTTGCAGGAAAGAACGTGTTGTGCTTTAACTTGGGTTGCTCACAAATTGAGACACTACCTCCAAGCTCATACGACTCACCTCATTACCCGGTTGGATCCTTTGAAGTATATATTCCAGAAACCGATGCCCACCAGAAGATTAGCGAAATGGCAAATCCTGCTCACTAAGTTCGACATAGTCTATGTCACTCGCACGGCAATAAAGGCCCAAGCATTGGCAGATCACTTGGGCGAAAACCCGATGGACGAAAAGTATCAACCATTGGATACCTACTTTCCTGATGAAGAGGTAAACACGACGGAAGTTGTTTCGGAGGACAGTCGTGCTTGGAAAATGTTCTTCGATGGGGCGGTAAATGCTAAAGGTGTAGGGACTGGGACAATCTTGATCTCTCTTATCGGTCAGCATTACCCAGCTACGGCTAGGCTCCGGTTCTTTTGCACGAACAATACAGCTGAGTATAAAGCTTGTATGATGGGTATGAACATGGCAATTGATCAGGGCGTTGAAGATTTGTTGATCATGGGAGATTCAGATCTAATTATCAAATAATCTCAAGGTGAATGGGAAACTCGGGACGTTAAGCTCCTCCCTTACCGACAACACGTGAATATTCTCGGCAAACGATTTGCATCGATAGAGTTCAGGTACATCCCATGATGTCACAATGAACTGGCTGACGCACTTGCCACTTTAGCTTCAATGCTACCTTATCCAAGCAACGCCCACGTTGATCCTTTGGAAATCCAAATCCGGGAAATACACGGTTATTGCAATGCAATCGAAGAAGGACCAAACGTCAAGCCATGGTACTACGATATCAGGAGATTCTTGAAAACACAAGAATACCCTGAACATGCTACTGGAGATCAAAAGAGGACCATTAGGCGACATGCAGGTGGTTTCTTTTTGAGCGGCGAGGTCTTGTATAAAAGAACCCTGGATCTTAACCTCTTAAGGTGTGTTGATGCCGAAGAAGCAGGAAGAATCATGCACGAAGTACACGCAGGAGTGTGCGGGCCTCATATGAATGGGTATGTCTTAGCCAAGAAAATCCTTTGACCTGGGCATTATTGGATAACTATGGAGAAAGACTGCTTTAGTTTTGTCCGGAAATGCCATCAATGTCAGGTACATGGAGATCTGATTCATGCACCTCCAACTGAGCTGCATCCTATGTCAACGCCGTGGCCATTTATCGCTTGGGGAATGGATGTCATAGGCCCGATTGAGCCGAAAGCTTCGAATGGGTACCGATTCATACTGGTCGCTATCGATTACTTCACAAAATGGGTCGAGGCTGTCACCCTCAAATCGATCACCAAGAAAGCCGTGGTGGATTTTTTACACTCGAATCTTATCTGTCGTTTTGGTATACCTGCAACTATCAACACAGATAATACTGCGAATCTGAATGGTCGTTTGATGGAAGAAATATGCGAGCAATTCAAAATAACGCATAGGAACTCCACTCCTTATCGGCCCAAAGCCAATGGTGCCGTTGAAGCAGCAAACAAAAACATTAAGAAGATTTTGAGAAAAACAATCCAGAGTTCTAGACAGTGGCATGAACAATTACCTTTCACCTTACTGGGATATCGTACTACAGTGCACACATCGGTGGGAGCAACCCCGTACTTGTTATTCTATGGAACCGAGGCTGTGATACCGCCAGAGGTAGAAACTCCTTCACTTCAGACGATTGTTGAAGCAGAGATTGAAGATAGCGAATGGGTTAAGACTCGATTGGAGCAGTTAACTTTGATTGATAAAAAGCGAATGGCTGCAGTCTGTCATGGACAATTGTACCAACAAAGGATGGCTCGTTCTTACAACAAGAAAGTACGGCCGAGAAATTTTGAAGTAGGTCAGTTGGTTTTAAGATGAATTCTTCCACATCACCAGGAAGCAAAAGGAAAATTTGCTCCTAATTGGAAGGGACCATACATCATCAGGAAGATACTGCCGAGAGGAGCATTATACTTGGGAGATATGGAAAGAAAACATCCTGAGACAGCTGTGAATGCAGATGCTGTCAAAAGGTATTATGTCTGAGTTTGCTTCGATGATGTCCTTACAAGTCGAAATGATTGAAGGCTTTTATTCCCATTACCCAAAAACTACCAATCCTTTTGCAAACTCTTTGAGCCGGTTACCCTTTGGAATCGAAAACCGAATTCAAAGGAACTAGAGATCCTGGCACGGCTCCCTAGCTTGGAAACATATATCCATTTTGGTTCATAAGGAATTTAGAGTTTGTGATGATCGAGCATTTAGTTCGAGAAGCATGTCATGTCAGTTTGAAGTCAGCATACACCGTAGATAAGTCCTTCTTTTTCCCCCGAAAGGGACGCTTCTATTTTGATTCATTTTTTTCCTTTGATCATCTTTCTTTGAATCCCTTTCGTTTTAACTTTAAATTCCGAAATTACTACAAAGAAAGATGACAGGACCGTTTATATAGAATTTCGTCTGGTAAAGAAGAAAGACCCAACCTCAGTGGTGTATTGATACAATTCCCGATTAATCATGATGATCAATCATTTCCAAAAGAAAGGATGTTAGGAAGGAAATGAAAATCAAGGGCTAAGGTCTTTAGAAGAAACGGAATGAGATAGAAAGATAGAGCCCGTACAGGAAAATCCTCATAGAAACCCGAGGCTAAACCCGGTCAGTTTGAAAGGAAGTCACCCAAAGCCAATTGGTAGCAAAGTTCTCAATGGAAATGGGGCAAAGATCAAGCAATGAATATAATCAAGGCCACAAAGTCAACCACTTTTTCAACTAATAAAATGTTCTTTGTTGAAAGCAGGTCTATTTAATTGTGCAAGAAGAAGATACAGCCCAAAGAAGTGAAATACGCAAGCATTGAAATGGCTCTGGAACAAAGAAAACGCATAAAAAGGGAAGTTTCTTTTCAAAAGCTTTATCTTATGCATTTGTTGATGGGTAAAAAGAAAATAAAAACTCCAAAAAGAGAATCAAATCATGTCAGTCCAATATTTGTTTGAACCCCGGTCAGAAAACCGAGGGTCTTCCGGCCAAAAAGCCGTTGAGACATTGTTTTTGAATTTCGGCCAAAAAGCCGTGAAACTTTTCTTTCAAAATCCCGATCAGAAAACCGAGGATCTCCAAGTTAGAAATCTATGGAGCCATTTCTTTTAAACCCCGGCCAGAAAACCGAGGGTCGTCCGGCCAGAAAGCCGTGAAACATCACTTTGAATTCCGGCCAGAAAGCCATGAAACTCTTCTTCAAAATCCCAGTCAGAAAATCGAGAATATCCTAGTCAGAAAACAGCGGAGCTGTTTCTTTAAACCCCGACCAGAAAACTGAAGGTCTACCGACCAGAAAGCCGCGAAGCTTTGTTTTGAATTCCGGCCAGAAAGCCGTGAAGACTTTCTTTAAAACCCCAGTCAGAAAACCGAGGATCTCCCACTCAGAAAACTGCGGAGCTGTTTGTTTAAACCCCGGCCAGAACACCGAGGGTCTTCCGGCAAGAAAGCCGCGAAGCTTTGTTTTGAATTCCGACCAGAAAGCCGTGAAAACTTTCTTTAAAACCCCGGTCAGAAAATCGAGGATCTCCCAGTCAAAAAACTGTGGAGCCATTTCTTTTAACCCCAGCCAGAAAACCGAGGGTCGTCCGGCCAGAAAGCTGTGAAACGTTGCTTTTGAATTCCGGCCAGAAAGGCGTGAAACTTTTCTTTAAAACCCCGGTCAGAAAACCAAGGATCTCCCAGTCAGAAAACTGTGGAGCCATTTCTTTTGACCCCGGCCAGAAAACCGAGGGTCGTCCGACCAGAAAGCCGTGAAATGTTGCTTTTGAATTCCGGCCAGAAAGTCGTGAAACTTTTATTTCAAAATCCCGATCAAAAAACCGAGGATCTCCTAGTCAGAAAACCGTGGAGCCATTTCTTTTAAACCCCGGCCAGAAGACCGAGGTTCTTCCGGCCAGAAAGTCATGAAACAATACTTTTGAATTCTGGCCAGAAAGCCGTGATAACTTTCTTTCAAAAATCCCGGTCAGAAAACCGAGGATCTCCCAGTTAGAAAACTGCGGAGCTGTTTCTTCAAAACCCCGACCAGAAAACCGAGGGTCTCCTGGCCAGAAAGCCGTGGAACGTTTATTTGTTGAAACTATGGTTCTAAAAAATATCAAGATTTTCTTCACCAATACCCAAGAGTTTGTTTAATCATTTTCCGTGTCAAAACTAACTCACGAAATTTTCCTAGCGAAACTGGGGCAGAAAGATTTCGTTCGTTTGCTTGTTTTGTTGTCTAAACAGGTTAGACCTCGGGACGCAAGGATAGAGATAACCTGCGAGTGAGTCTCAATCCAAAATGAAGAAAAGAAGGAAAGAACCAAAAGATAACGAGTTCAAATGTTGGAGTAAACAGAAGCGCGGATTGCTCAGAATCTGATTGAAGTCACAACCTCCGCCAATTCCATTTCACTCAATTTTATAGAAATAAGCAAGCACGTACAGTTTGCGAGCATCAAGATTCGGATCGAGGTCTACAACACAATCAGCTAAGACTCAAGATCAAGTTTTCAAAAGAATCATAGATAGGAATCTTGTAACTCATAGTTGATAGCATAGCTAGCTTAGCTTTAATTTCTCTTTTGGTGTAATAAGGAGGTCAGTAAGCAGTAAGCAGCAACAACAACAACGATAGAGACAGTAACAGCAACATGACAGTCCACGGTAGTCCCAGCTGCCAAAACTTCCCGAACTACATTGACCTGATTCCTATTTATCCCATGATATGTAGGAAGCCTCCCGAAGCAAAGGCTCGGTCAAGATTTTTTTTTAAAATGCTTCACATGGAGTGCTCAAAACGGGCAAAAATCGCTCGTATTTGCTCATTATTCTTTGCACGAAAACTCTTCATGTTTCCGCGCAAAGAGGGGCAGCTGTGAGCACATGATTTTTGCCCCGCATGAGAATTACTCCCATAATCCAAAAATAGAATAGTTTTGTGTTGTATGTGATTTTCCGAATTTTGTTTGATTTTTTAATTATTATCTGCATTTTTATATGTGCATGTTATTTGTTAAACTAATAAAAAATAAAATAAAATACAAAATAATGTTTGCATTTGCATTTAAGTCTTATTTAGAGTAATTACGATTATGTTTTTTTAAAAATATATAAAATAAAAGTCAAATAATAATAATAATGCATCTTTTACGTTTAGTATTTAAATGCCTAGTTGTGTGATTTTTATTTAATTGATATTTAATTGTGTTGGTTTAATTACTAGTATGACTTAATTAGTATTTTTATAATTTAACTTGATTTTGTAGTGTAATTAGAATTTTTGTTTTTAATAAATTAGGAATTAAATTAAAAGAGAAGAGAAGAGAATAGAAAATAAAGAGAAAAACTGGATTGAACCAGTCCAAAACTAGCCAAGTCCAGGCCCAAAAGCAGGAGCCTAATCCAAACTCACCAAGTCCAGCCGATCATGCTTCATAAACGATCGGGGCCGTTGGATTAAATAAATCCAACGATTGAGATCAAATCTCCCAAACCCGGCCACAGACCGGATCCATACCCATCTGAACGACTTCCCCACTTAAACCATACGACGTCGTTTGTTGGGTAATGAAGAGATCTAAACTGTCAATCCCATTTGATCCCACAGACGAGATTAAATCCACCCCCAACTATATAATCCTAATCTCTACCCCAGCCCTCCCAATCCAAATACCCCTCATCATCGTCTCAATCAGAGACGAGGCAAATGAAACCCTATCGCCGCCCCTATTTCCTTGCCTGAAAAATCCGGCAGCAACAACGCCGCCGGCCACCAAACTAACAACCCTTGACCATCTGACCACCCTGATTCCAAATCCACCAACCGTTTAGCTCGAATCCTCTTGGAACTTTTCGAATCTTCAATCGAAGATTCGAGCAAAACTTGGACCTGCCCCAATACAGCTAAAATTCACACCACAACACCCCCTGACCTCCATCGTACGCTGAACGCATATGGTTTGGTTCGAGTCTGGCTAGAAACATTCAAATCCCAAATCGAGACCAAGAACCCTAGAAATGAAAATCAAACCTGAGGTCTGTACAAAAGATAAAGAATTGGGGTCTCAATCGACTTTAGCAGATTGTTTTCAGTCAAAATAATCGAATAAAGTCCGTTTATACCCCTAAAAAGGGCCTGAGTCAGAGTCCAAGTCCGGACTGTCCAGTTTTCGATTCCGTGAGGTAACTTTTCTTTTCCTGTTTGTTCAATTGGGTATTTGTTTGTATTTGTTTATTTGCTTAGTTTAATTTTGTTGAATTTTCCTCAATTTTCGCCCATTCTGTTTTCTTCTCCTCAAAGACCTTTATGTGGTCAATGTTATTTCTGTTTTGTGGTCTTAAATGAATTCGTTTCTATTAGCGTCATCAAATGTTTAATTTCGTACCTTTGTTCTTGTTCATCCCTATTGAATCACTGATAAGAGCCTTAGTCTCATCCTTCTGTTTGAATCATCTATGTTCGAATATGGTTGAGAATTGGTTATAGCTGTATAATCTTAGAGTTAATGATCAAATGTTAGTCATAATTCAGTGTGGTTTTTAAATGCAATTGTTTAAGACTCAGGGCAAAATAATAATTCTCAGGGTTTAAGATTTGTTTTGGGATTAAAAAAACTTTGAAATGTGAGTTGGTCTGTCAATTTGGGAATCTCAGATTAATGAAGAAAGAATGTGAGCTGTTTTAGCACTTTGTTAGTGGAAAGATCAGGTATAACATGGGTTTTTGATTAAAAACTAAAAAGGGCAATAGGATTAGCAGGCTTTTAGTTAAACAACTGAAAAAGGGGCTGTCTAGATGGCTTAGTGGGATACAGTGGAGGATAATGGCTCGATAGAATTTTAAAAGATTAAAGAAGAGGGTTGTTGGTTTGTTTTGAACGCTATAAAAGAGAAGGGGACTTACACCTTGAAGGTAGATTTTAACACACACATAGAGATTTGGAGGAGAAAAAGAATAGTTTCTCTAACACATTCACATCCTTGAAAAGAAAACAAACTCTTCAAATCATATTCTTAAACAGAGACTTGAAAACAGTTTCAAAAAATAGTTTTTCTATAGAGATTTGAGTGAGGGCCGAGACGTTAGGAAGAAAAGAAAGCTGGAAAGTTTAAACCAAATCTCAAATAACAAAACATCATTTTTAAATCACCAAGTAGCATTTTAGTTCAGCTTCTGTCTGATTGATTCTGTGGATTTCTGGATTCTTCATTGTTGAAAATTATTTGAGCTGTCTGAATTGGAATACTTTGGTCTTCATCTGGTTTCAAATCTTCCTAGGTTGGCTGCATTTGTCACTGAGCTATTGTTTGATCTTTGTTTGTTGTTGCTGCTCAATATTCGCTTCAGCTGACCTCTTCTTCATCCTTTGAATTTCTGTTTCCAGGTATACATTTTTGTATTTCGAGGTAATTCGAGATGAAATGGAGTGCTGTCAAATTTTTTTGTTGAATTCCCTTATATTTGGATGTTTCAGTAGAATTTTTTTTAGCTTGTAACTCATTAATAAGTGTATAATTAGAGTGCATATGTGCTAATGTGTCCTATAGCCCCTTATTAATTTCTGCAATAGGATTAGACTGTATAAACTATGGTTTCTCATATGTATGAAAGTTAAGTACTTAATTGATTCCAGTAGTGTGTTTCAGTAGGCTAGCTCAGTTTCGCAGTTATAAAATTGCAGGATATGTGAGCAAAGTCATGTTAATTTTAGTAATATTGAATAAGGTTAATAACTAGTGTTAGTTCTTATTATTAGTGAATAATGTTAGCCTAATGTCAGTTCTTAGGCACTAATGTATTCTCAACAGTGGTGAAAGAGGAGTTAAAAAAATGGCTTTGTATCACAATTCCAATAGTCTAACTATCTAATAATGTTAGATTAAGTAAGTTCGAAAATAGCTAGTTTGGCTTTAGTAATACTATCACCAAACTCTTGTGTTTATTTAATCGTCAATTTCAGTAACCTTCACTAATAGATCAGGGAATAATGTGAGTATGAAATACAACTTAAACGGACAGTGTTAATGTCTCGTCACAATATGAGCATAAGGGATTCGATCTTCTACTCGTCCAAATATTTTATCCGACTAGGTTGATTTTAAGCCTAGTGTATATGTTACTAATAGTTTTGCCCAATGAGTTATTACATGGTTTGGGATCCTCAGCCCTAAGATCAAAATCGCCATTATTTTTGTTAGCATATAAACGGCCAGCTGTGGGTTTCAATTCAGGTATCATTTTCTGTTTAGTCTAATAATTGCTTTAATCGGCATAGGTTGAGTTAAGTAATCTAGGTATATTTTGATTTGCATATTTGTCAAGAGTCCGAGTTTATGTTGTAACTAGGTTTGCTTTGCTTTTTATTATTTTTTTTATGTACAGTTTTGAATTAATAGAGCGGTTTAATGTTTAATCAGAGCGCATAATTTATAAACATGTATAAAAATCAGATATTTTTTAGCCATTTATAATAGTTGAAGCGACCGTGCTAGAACCACGGGATTCGGGGGTGCCTAACACCTTCCCTCGGATCAACAAAATTCCTTACTTAGAATTTCTGGTTCGCAGACTTCATTTGGAAAGTCAAAAATTTCCTCGATTTGGGATTTAAATAAATCGGTGACTTGGAACACCATAATTTATTCCAAGCGGCGACTCTAAAAAATAAATAAATAATCCTATTTCGAATATTGTCACTTAAATTTGGAAAAAAATCCTCGCCCGTTCCTCTACCCCTCGGGGTAGGTAGGCGCGCTAAAAAGAGGTGTGACAGTCATATTGTAGGATCTTC
The DNA here is from genome assembly GCA_032618575.1 of Nicotiana noctiflora. NCBI lineage: Eukaryota > Viridiplantae > Streptophyta > Magnoliopsida > Solanales > Solanaceae > Nicotiana > Nicotiana noctiflora. The sequence goes on from JASVEL010011121.1 coordinate 21,563, forward strand.
CATTTATATATCGTGGTTGACCAATACGATATGTCAAAAGTTCGTGATTTCGGTCCAATTTACTCCCAATATTAGTACTAGATTCCATAAAGGAGGTTGATTTGCGAGGCAAGTGCAAGGCGAGCTATGACTTTTGTCGATTTGAGGTGAGTGGTGGCAATAAATAATGTACTGAGGGTTTGAAACCTCGTATTTGCACTATACAGTGCTATGCTGAGATGAAACACGCGACATATGACGATCATGGTGGTATTGTGACTGGGGATTTGGACCTGGTCCTTCCCGATTGATAGGTTACTTTGCATAATGGCTGAGATTAGGCTTATATGTGTATATATTGGGCTAGTAGCCATGTTTGGGGCCTTGTTCCGATCTGTAGAATACTAGCAAAGCCTATAGAGCTAAATGACCCTTATATCATATTGATCACACACTCTCAACCGTATTCATAACTGTATAGCATGACATGAACCAGTACTAGATGTGTACTCTAAGTGAGGATACCTATGGTTGAATACCCTGCTCTAGCTGAGTGGGCTCGAGAGGCCGAGTCTATATTGACTAAGAGGGTTCAAGGACCCATTGTGAGATATTGATATATATATCGGATCGGGCTGCACGCCGCAACAGTATATACATATACATGTATTGGATCGGACTGCACGCCGCAGTAATATATATATGATATATAATTATATGGATCGGACTTCACGCTGCAGTAATATATAAATACATGGATCGGACTGCACGCTGCAGTAATATATTTGTGGATCAAACTGCACGCCGCAGTATTATAGCTCTTGGGCTGAAGGAGCCCCGTCGGAGTCTGCACACACCCCCAACGAGCTCAGTTATATTATATTGGATCGGGATGTACGCCGCAACTCTATATATATTGGATTAGGCTGCACGCTGCAGCATTATATATACATACATATATATTGGATCGGGCTGAACGCCGCAGCAGTATGAGTGAGGATCAGGCTGCACGTCGTAGCAGGACTAGATCAGTGATGGATCAGCGTGAGACAGTAGTGGACTGGAATTGGACTTACCATTGTTGAGATGATCTACCTGTACAATTATTCTTAGAACTGTTTAGTGATAGTACATGTGTTCTTACTTTCAGTTATTACTTATTATTATTACTCACTAAGTTGAAAGATACTCACCCCACTCCCTGCACTTTATATTCAGATATAGGTGTTATGAGGGCAGTTGAGCTACCCGCAGATACTATTTTACTATTATCCGAGGAGACTTCGAGGTAGCTACCGGCTTCCGCAGGAGCCGATCTCTCTCATTCCTTTCATTTTTGTCTAGTACTATTCTGTCTAGACTTGGATTGTATAGGATGTTTTCCTTCTATAGAGCTCAGACTTGTGACAACGGATTCGTCGGGCTATATTTCGTGTATTTTATTTTCCGTACTTGTTGTTTCTGTTATGAAAACAAGCTATTAACTTTAATTGATCAATATTTATTAATAATTGGCCAGTAATATGGAAAACATGGTCGGGCTTTCCTAGCAATGTGTTGGGCGCCATTATGACCGGGGTTTGGGTCGTGACAAGTTGGTATCAGAGCCTAGGTTACTAGGTATCACGAGTCATGAGTCGGTTTAGTAGTGTCTCGTGGATCGGTACAGAGACGTCTGTACTTATCCTCAGGAGGCTATAGACCTTTTATGAAACACTCCACATTCTTAGAATTCTTATCGTGCGTGTTTGATTCAGCTTGAGATGTAATTCTTTAAATTCCTTCTACACGTCTGTAAGCGCACTCGAGTGCTTAGTGATAAATTTGCCTTGATGGCTGGTGATTCCCCGATCGAGGGGCAAGATATAATCTCCGTGAGTTCATGTTGGGCCAGTCGGGAGGACTTGAGGCCGGATCTTTGTCTATGGTTTGAGCACCAAGGTGCTAATTTTGCGAGCCTGTGTTATGAAATTTATACGTTCAGTATTGTCCCTAATTGTGGAAATGGAAGTTTGATAATGGGTGAGCTGTAAGGTGTTCGATCGATTCTTATTGTGATCTGTTATGTAGCCCTAGCTATGGGCGTGGTGAATATGCTCATGTCTCTTAGTGGAAAGGTAAAGTGCACTACGTGTGGTAGTATGAGTTCAAATTCAGGAAGACTGAGTTGGTTGTGCTATGCGTATTGGGGTGAAAGGTATTTGATATATGTTATGATTTGAGCAGGTGCAACACATGTTCATGTACTAATTTTGATAATATAATTCATGTAATGTTGAGATTTATGTTGTTGATATGCATTGTGATGTCTTGTCGAGTTGGGAATGTATTGTTTTTATGGTTTTGGTGATTCTCTGGCAGGTGGATAGGCCAAATTACAAAGGAAACTCTGTCAAAAGTTTTGGAAAATTTGGGACTTAGAAAAGATTTTTTCACTAAAGAGTAGGCTTAACTGTTGTGTGTTGTAAAATGCCAGAATTACAGAGGAGTTAAGATTTCTGATGACTCGAGCCTCCATAGGACTTGTATATTATAAGGCCCCGTAAAAGTTTTGTGCATAAAACCTAGTAGCTATAGTGTCATGGTCCGAATAATGTGTTAGGAATGCGTGGAAGTTGCTTATAGGCTAGAGTTGCCTCCTGAGATGTCATCAGTGCACCCGGTATTCCATGTGTCCATGTTGAAGAAAGTGATAGGAGATCCATCTACCATCATGCCAGTCGAAGCGATAGAGGTTAATGAAGATTTGTCATATGAAGAAGTCCCAGTTGCCATTCTTGATAGGCAAGTCCGTAAGCTGAGAAATAAGGAAGTTGCCTCTGTTAAAGTATTGTGGCGAAGTCAACAAGTTGAGGAGGCCACATGAGAAGCAGAAAAAGAGATGAAAGAAAAGTACCCCCATTTGTTTGATCAAGCCTAGAAGAAATTAGGTGACCTTTCTACTCCTAGTAACTGCCATCTAGTCTAAGTTGTTTCCCTCTTCGTATTAGTAAAGTCCCCTTCATTTTGTAATGAGTTAAATGTGTTGTTGCCTTGGGTCACTTGAACCTTTCTTGAGAAATGGAATCCTTATAAATATTCGCGTGTTAAATAAACAACTAATAGTAAGTGTAGATTGGTAATGGTTTGTTAAGTGTACATGGTGTGTTAAAATGGTTAAATAAGGTAAGAATTCATTGAAGTGACTAGTTTATGTGCAATTGTAACAATGTGATAGAATATGTGCATTCGTTGAGGTAAGAAAGTGTATACCAGTTGTGAAAAGTGTTGTATTTGTGTATTGTTGTTTGGTAATGTGTTTCGGGGGCCCTCTGACAGGTGGATATGTCCATAATACAAAGGAAACTCTGGCGAAATTTTTCTAAAATATAAGAGTTAGTCAAAATTTTGATAGCTTGCATATCATGTCTTTCAAAATCAATTTATTTTCAAAGTCCTTATTCGAGGACGAATGATCTTAAGGGGGGAGGATGTAAGGCCCCGTAAAATTTTTGTGCATAAAACCTAGTAGCTATAGTGTCATGGTCCGAATAATGTGTTAGGAATGCGTGGAATTCTTCGCGGCTCGCAAGCTCGCCGCGGTTCGGACCCTTGGTAGTGATTTAAGTTTAAAAAATGTAGAGAAATAATTTTTCCGAAAAGTGTCAAATATGCGGTCAAGAATGCGACCGCAAACCTGATATGCGGACTGCATTCTTGCCGCAAAACGTTCCAGAAAGTCCCCCAAAATCGTGTTGAAAATGCGGTCGATATGCGATCGCATAGTGAATCTGCGATGCACTTTGCGATCGCATATCAAGAATGCGGACCGCATATTGGTCGCATTCTGTAACAGAACTCAAGTTATTTTGAGGCCATTCTGCGGTCACTATGCGGACCGCATGTTGATTCTGCGGTCGCAAAGTGCACCGCAGATTCGCCCCGGCCCAGATTTTTGTGACATTTTGACTCGATCTCTTCTTTAATATAACACCTTTCTTCTTCATTTTATCATATCATCTTACCGAAATTAGAGAGATAAGAGAGGGTTTTTAGAGAGAGAAATCTTTCATCTTCAAAGATTGTTCCAACCATCTTAGTTCAAAGGATTCTAGGGCAAAGATTCAACTTCCCCAAATCTTTTCAAGGTAAAAACCCTAACTATTTTCTTTGATTTTCAGTTTTAAATTGGGTAAAGAGAGGTTTGCATATAATAGCTTTTGAAAATAGAATTTTTACACTCATGCATGATTATTGAACTTGATTTCTAGTAAAAAGAAGTGAGTAGAAGTAAGAGTCTTCAAGAAACAAGGTTGGCAAGAGTAGGATATCTTGGGTAAGCATAAAGTAGGAAGAAAACTCATCACCAGGTATGTATGGCTAATTTTGATTCTTGTGAAATCGCCTATATGTGTGAAACTTGTTTGGTTAGTGTTAATTTGACAAATTGTGTGAAATTCTCAAAGTTGTTGTTGAAATATGAGTGATGTGGTATAGAATATGAACCGAAAATTAAATGAGAGTCGAAATGGGTAAAGAATTGTGAATAATGATTATGATGGCCTATATGGCACCTTGTGTAAAACGAACGAAACGCTTGAGAATTTGTTTATTGTGGAAAGAGATGAAACACTTGAATTGTGGAAATATTGTAACATGGTTGTGATATTGATTTGAAAAATAATTGAGAACATGAAACAATGTGCAAGTTGCTTATTTGAACTTGTTGAAATTGTGTGTAGTACATTATCTGCTGTTTGAAATTGTTGTGTTTTAAACTGTAAGGCGGGGTCGTGTTGCGCACCGCAACGTGAGGAAATAAGGTGTGGGTTGGGGTGATAAGGGTGGCCGAGGTAATAAGGGTGGTCGGGGGCAATAAGGATGGAAAGCGATCGAAATCGCTATTGAGAATTGATACAAAAATCAATAAATGTGAAATTGTGAAAGGAGACAGCAGGAGAGTTTGCAACCTGTGGGGCACTGATTGCCCCTTTGTTTGACTACTTGTGCTTTACGTGATTGATTGGTTATTGTTAAATTGGTTGATCGTAGAAAGTGCTTTGTGTTGAGAATTATTTGAAATGAGGAAAATGTGGAAACATGGTTGGGTGGCTTAATTAATTGTTGATGTAATTCAATGGCTTGAGTTTACTTGGGACAAAGTTTGTCCATACATGCCAGTACAATTCAAGTGTACTGACGTCCCTTTTGCCGGGGACGCTACATTCGTGTTATGATTGTAGGTGGATCAGTAGCAAGCACTTCAGCTCATCGGCAGTAGTATCCTTCTCCTTCCACTGCCCGTTTTGGTGAGCCCCTTTCTTCCTCGGGGCCTTGTGTGGTTCATGCCACTTCGGTTTAGATTTCATTTTGGTTTTGTAAGGTATAGCCGGAGCCTTGTTACCGGCAAGTATTGTATTTCCCTTTTTGTATCCTAGTGGCTCTGTAGACATGTAAACTGTGGGACTCCAGTCTTATGTATACATTATGTTATGTCGGGCGTTGTAAAAACTATAAACTTGTTAATGAATCACTCGTATGGTTTTATTTGTTTAATGTGAAATCATTCATGGTTAGTAAGATATTTGGTTAAAAACAATCAACACGGGGGTAACGCGTGGGAATGAAAGGCACCCAGGTCCGCTTGACTGGGGAAACCCGGTCAGGCGCCGGTCATGTTCCCGATTTGGGGCGTGACATATATGACTTAAGTTTAATCTCACTATAACAATGTGGCATCATTTGAGTAAGAATACCATGAGTGGTTAAAAGTGCCTTGATATATTGCTTCAAGCCAAGTTGGGGAGGTTGCTATTGACTAGCTGATTGTGCGGTTGTGTGCTTTATTTATTCTGTCTTTAAGTACGTTGGGAAATTTTGGTAAAGGTTACATGGTGCGTCGCAGATGTGAAGAATATTAGGATATTTTGGAGCTGATGTTGATAAAGAATGCTCGGTGTATAGTAAACAAAGATAGCTATTTGTATCTGTATATAATCATGTTCTGCGATGTCAGAGTTCTAACAAGGCACGAGTGGATCTGTCAATAACTATTTGGACTTTTGCATATTCATTACAACACAAGTGCTTCTAGGAGGTAACATATTGGAATTCTACTTGTTTGACTACAAGATCAACCATAGTTGAACCAAGACTCAGGCTACACACCTTTTCCAACAAGTTCAAAGTTGAACCAAGACTCAGGCTATGGGCATTCGCCATCAAAATTGACAAAGTTCAACAATAGTTGAACTAGGACTAACGCTGTGCGCCTTCACGAACAAGTTCAAACTATGGTTGAACTAATACTTAGGTTATGCGCCTTCGCTATCAAAATCGATAAAGTTCAACTACGGTTGAACAAAAAGACTCAAGCTATGCGCCTTCACGAGCAAGTTCAACTATGGTTGAACCAAGACTCAGGCTATGCGCCCTATCCATCAAAATTGACAATGTTCAACAACAGTTGAACTGGAACTTAAGCTATTCACCTCTCCAACAAGTTCAACCTATGGTTAAACAAAGACTCAAGCTATGCGCCTTCACCATCAAAATTGAAAAGTTAAACTGTGACTCAGGCTATGCGCCTTTGCCAACAAGTTCAACTATAGTTGAACCAATACTTAGGCTATGCGCCATCTCTACTAATATTGAAAAAGTTCAACAATAGTTGAAGTGAGACTATGGAAATGCGCCTTCGCCAACAAGTTCAAACAATGGTTGAACCAAGACTCAGGCAATGCGCCTTCGCAATCAAAATTGACAAAGTTCAACAACAGGTTAACTGGAACTCAGGCTATGCGCCTTTGCCAACATGTTCAACTATGGTTGAAACCAAGAGTTAGGCTATGCGCCTTTGCCATCAACTTTGATAAAGTTTAACTACAGTTGAACCAAGACTCAGGCTATGCACCTTCACCACAAAAATTGACAAAGTTCAACAATACTTGAAGTGGGACTCAAGCTATGCGCCTTCACCAACAAGTTCAACTATGGTTGAACCAAGAACCAGGCTTTGAACCTTTGCCAACCAGTTGAAACTATGGTTGAACCAAGACTCAGGCTATGCACATTCACCATCAAAATTGACAAAGTTCAACAACAATTGAAATGGGACACAGGCTTTGTGCCTTCACGATAAAAATTAACAAATTTCAATAATAGTTGAACTGGGACTTAGGCTATGCGCCTTCGCCAACAAGTTCAACTATAGATTAACCAAGACTCAGGCTATGTGCCTTCGCCCTAAAAATTGGCAAAGTTCAACAGCAGTTGAATTGGGACTCTGGCTATGTGCCTTCACTAACAAGTTCAAACTATGGTTGAATCAAGATGTAGGTTATGCGCATTCACCATCATAATTGACAAAGTTCAACAATAGTTGAACAAGGACTCAGGCTGTGCACCGTCGCCAACAAGCTCAACTATGGTTGAACAAAGACTAAGGCTATGTTCCTTCATCCTTAAAATTGAAAAGGTTCAAATATAGTTGAACCGAGACTCAGGATATACTCCCTCACCAAAAATTTCAAACTATGGTTGAACCAAGACTCAGGCTATGTGCCTTCGCCATCAAAATTGACAAAGTTCAACAATAGTTGAACTGGGACTTAGTCTATGCGCCTTCACCAACAAGTTCAAACTACGGTTGAACCAAGACTCGGGCTATGCACCTTCACCATTAAAATTGGCAAAGTTCAACAATAGTTGAACTAGGACTCAGGCTATGCGCCTTCGCCAACAAGTTCAACTATTGTTAAACCAAGACTTAGGCTATGTACCTTCGCCATCTAAATTAACAAAGTTCAACTACGGTTGAACTAAGACTCAAGCTATGTGCCTTTACCATAAAAAATGACAAAGTTCAACAACAGTTGAACTGGGATTCTGGCTATGCGCCTTCGCCAACAAGTTCAACTATGGTTGAACCAAAACTCAGGCTATGTGCCTTCTCCATCAAAGTTGACTGTCACGACCCGGATTTTCCCCCAACATGGGGATCGTGATGGCGCCTACTCGTGGTAGCTAGGCAAGCCACTGTATTCATACTATCCTGTTTTTAACACAATTTCATAATTTATTTAACAACAAACCATAACCTTAATTAAATAAGTGCGGAATACTTTATCGAAATGGAAATAACTAGTTACAAGGTAAAAATCATACTCTGAAATCCTCTACCCAAGACGTGGAGTCACCAACTCACGAACTACTACCGAATACTACACATAAAAGTTTGAAAGAAATATAACATAATTTTGTTTGTCTCGGAACAAAGAGACTACAGCTAGTAACATAAATAAAGAGAGAGACGCCGGGCCTGCGGACGTCTGCAAGCTACCTCGATCTCAAATGTGATCAACTCCCACACAATCGATTTACTGCTGCTGCTCCTGATCGTAACCTGGACCTGTGCAAAAACGCACAGAAGTGTAGTATCAGCACAACCGACCCCATGTGTTGGTAAGTGCCTGGCCTATCCCGGCGAAGTAGTGACAAGCCTAGGACCAGACACCCACATAAACCTGTGCAGTTCAATATATATGTATACCACAGAATAACAAAAAATAACCAAGTAATAACACAATAAGGAATATCTCAACAATTAACAACAGTTAATAAGTTCACAAGGAAAACAAAGTAAAATGGAAACACAAGTAATATCAAGTCAAGGAATAGCAAGCAGTTGCACGGCATCACCCTTCGTGCTTTTACTCTCATCCTCACCAAATAAGCAAATAAAGTACACGGCATCACCCTTCGTGCTTTTACTCTCATCCTCACATCCATAGTACGGCATGATCCTTCGTACATGGTTCAATAACGGGGGCACGGCATGATCCTTCGTGCATAATCAATAAAACATGGCACGGCATTAACCTTCATGCATAAATAATAAAACATGGCACGGCATTAACCTTCGTGCATAAATAATAAATCAAGGCACGACATCACCCTTCGTGCATTATCACTTTTCCTCACCCAATTAACAATCACAGTTAAGGGCAAAGAAAGAAACAGTAATTCATAAACTCTCCCAACAAGGGCAATCAATAATTATCTTCACAACAAGTCCCGACAAGGGAGAATAATAACAATTCTACAACCTGGCAAAGGTTCAACAATTCATCTGCAAATATATCTCACAATAAGCATTTTCAACGACTCACGGTCATACTGGACACCAGTGTATGGATGCTCGTCACCACAGCCCATACACTACACTCGATCACATAACACATAGCACATAATCCTATTCCCTCAAGCTAGGATAGAACAAACACTTACCTCGATTGTTTATGAACAATTCAATCAGTGGCAATGTCTTTTTCTTTCAAATTTGGCTTCAATCCAATCGTATCTATACACAATTGATTTAATATCATCAATACTACTCAACAACTAATTCCTAAGGCCAATTACAACTTTTACAACATTCTGCCCGGAATAGTGAATTTCGACTCCGGGCCCACATGGTCGGAACTCGGGGTTCGGACCAAAATCCGGTTACTCATTCCCCCGCGAGTTCATGTATATGATTTGTTTCAAAATCGGACCTCAATTCGAGGTCCAATTTCCCAATTTATGAAAAACCCTATATTCTAACAAAAACAAGAAATTCTACCATGAAAACCTTTGATTTCTATTGAAAAACATGTTTAATGATGTTAGGAATTGAAAGAATTAAGTAAAAAGTGACTTACAATTGTTTTGAAGAAGAAGGAATCCGTGAAGAATCGCAAATGGGTGTTTTTGGTTTGTAAAAAGTGAAGAAATGAACTGAAAATCGTGTTTTAAAGGTCTCTGTGTTCGCATTTGTGAACATGGGTTCGCAATTGCGAACACCGACCAATTTCTGGAGTTTGAAAAATAAGCTAAGGCTGGGAAGTTCGCATTTGCGAACATTTGTTCGCATTTGCGAAGTCTAGGCAGTTACTGGAGGTTTCGCAATTGCGAAATAAGGTTCGCATTTGCGAACCAGCAGGCTTCTGGGCTATGTCACAATTGCGACACATTCTTCGCAATTGCGAAAACAAGCAATTACTGAAGGCCTCGCATTTGCGAGGTTAAGTTCGCAATTGCGAACTCTGGTCCAGGTGTACCAGTGTCGCATTTGCGAGGCTGGTTCTGGCAGGCATCGTATTTGCGTTAATGGGTTCGCATTTGCGAACCTAGCCTTGAACTGCCTTCTTCGCATTTGCGAGAAATTCTTCGCAAATGCGAAGCCAACAGCTGGGTGAAAAACCAGTTGTGCATAAATTCAGAAATTGATCCTACGGCCTATCAAATCTTTACCCGAGCCCCCCGGGCTCCAAACCAAACTTGTACACAACCTCAAAAACACATTATGAACTTGTTCGTGCGATCACATCGCCAATATCACATCGTTTTCATCAAATCAAGCCTCAAATTCATGATTTTCATACTTTTGGTTTTCAAAACTTTCAAACTTTGAACTCAAGGTCCAAAACATCTCAAACGACATCCGAATGTCACCAAACTTTACAGAAATCACATATATAATATTTAAGACTTGTACCGGGCGTCGGAACCAAAATACGAGTCCGATACCAAGGTCAATTAATTCATTTCCTTTAACAATTACATCAAAAACAATTTCATAGAAAAATTCATAACTTGGGCTCTAGGCCTCAGAATTCGACTCCGGACGCATGTCCAAGTCCCATATTTTCCTACAGACCTTTCGGGACCATCCAATCTCGGGTCTGGATCCGTTTACCAAAAATGTTGACCGAAGTCAACCATATCAATATTAATATCATTTTTATCCAAATTTCTCATAGAATTCATATTTTCTATCACAAAAAATCTTTCCGGCTACATGCTCGGATCGTGCACGTAAATCGAGGCAACATGGAATGAGGTTTTCAAGGCCTCAGAAGCTCAAAATGATTAATAAAATAAGTGATGACCCTTTGGGTCGTCACAATCTCCACCTCTAAAACAACCGTTCGTCCTCGAACGGACAAAAGAAAGAAGTACCGGAGTCAGGAAACAAGTGTGGGTAGCGGCTCCGCATATCGGACTCGGACTCCCAGGTCGATGCCTCAGGAGGCTGACCTCTCCACTGAACACGCACAGAAGGATAACTCTTCGACCTCAACTGTCGAACCTGCCGGTCTAGAATGGCCACCAGCTCCTCCTCGTAAGATATATCATTGTCCAATTGGACAGTACTGAAGTGTAACACATGTGTGGGATCGCCGTGGTATCTCTGAAGCATAGATACGTGAAAAACTGGATGCACGACTGATAAGCTAGGCGGCAAAGCTAATCTGTAAGCCACCCCTCCCACTCTGTCTAGAATCTCAAATGGACCAATATACCTAGGGCCGAGCTTGCCCTTCTTCCCGAACCTCATCACGCCCTTCATAGGCGACACTCGGAGCAATACTCGTTCACCAACCATGAAATCTACATCTCGAACCTTACGATCCGCATAAGTCTTTTGCTTGGACTGAGCTGAACGCAATCTCTCCTGAATAGTCTTGACCTTATCCAAGGCCTCCCGAACTAAGTCTATACCCAACAACCGAGCCTCTCCCGGTTCAAACCATCCAACCGGTGATCGACATCGCCTACCATACAACGCCCCATACGGAGCCATCCGGATGCTAGACCGGTAACTGTTAGTGTAGGCAAACTCCGCTAATGGCGAAACCGGTCCCACGAGCCTCCGAAATCAACAACACGAAGCTCGAAGCATGTCCTATAGAATCCGAATAGTCCTTTCGGACCGGCCATCCGTCCGAGGATGAAATGCCGTACTCAACCGAACCTTGGGTGCCTAACTCCCGCCGGACCGCTCTCCGGAACCGCGAGGTAAACTGCGTACCCCGATCGGAGATAATAGATATGGCACTCCATGGAGACGAACAATCTCCCTAATGTAAACCTCCGCTAACCTTTCCGACGAGTAGGAGACAGACACTGGAATAAAGTGTGCCGACTTGGTCAACCTATCAACAATGACCCAAATAGCATCAAATTTCCTCCGAGTCAAAGGAAGTCCAAGTAACGAAGTCCATAGTGATCCGCTCCCATTTCCACTCGGGAATTTCAATCCTCCGAAATACACCACCAGGTCTCCGGTGCTCATATTTCACCTTGCCGACAATTTAGACACCGAGCGACATACGCAACGATATCTTTCTTCATTCCGCACCACCAATAGTGCTGTCGTAAGTCCTGGTACATCTTCGTGGCTCCCGGGTGAATAGAATACCGTGAACTGTGGGCCTCCGCTAAGATTAACTCTCGAATCCCTTCGACATTGGGCACAAAAACTCGACCCTGCAATTTCAATACCCCATCATCATCTAGGTTTACCTGTGTGGCACCTCCCCGCTGTACTGTATCCCTCAACTCATGCAAATGAGGTTCATTAAATTGCCTCTCACGGATACGCTCAAATAAAGAAGAACGAGCGACCGTGCAGGCTAACACCCTGCTAGGCTCAGAAATGTCTAATCTCACGAACCGGTTGGCTAAGGCCTGGATATCTAGAGCTAATGGTCTCTGACTGACCGGAATGTATGCAAGACTACCCAAACTAGCATACTTTCTACTCAATGCATCGGCCACCACATTGGCCTTACCTGGGTGATATAAGATAGTAACATCATAGTATTTTAGCAACTCTAACCATCTCCGCTGTCGTAGATTCAACTCCTTTTGCTTGAACAAGTACTGTAGGCTTTTGTGATCAGTGTACACCTCACATGTCACACCATATAGATAATGCCTCCAGATCTTTAAGGCATGAACCACTGCTGCTAACTCAAGATCATGAACTGGATAATTCTTCTCATGTATCTTTAACTGCCTCGAAGCATAAGTGATAACCTTACCATCCTGCATCAATACCGCTCCAAGCCCTGTACGAGATGCGTCACAATAAACTGTATAAGGCCCTGCACCCGTAGGTAGTATCAACACTGGTGCGGTGGTCAAGGCTGTCTTGAGTTTCTGAAAGCTCGCCTCACACTCCTCTGACCACTGGAACTGGACTCCCTTCTGGGTCAACCTGGTCATCGGGGCTACAATAGAAGAAAACCCCTCTACAAATCGATGGTAGTAACCTCCTAATCCCCAGAAACTCCGGATCTCAGTCACTGAAGCTGGTCGAGGCCAATTCTGGACAGCCTCAATCTTCTTTGGGTCTACCTGAATACCTTCCACTGATACAATGTGACTCAAAAATGCTACCGAACTCAGCCAGAACTCACATTTAGAAAATTTGGCATATAGCTGGTTATCTTTCAGATTCTGAAGAACCACTCTGAGGTGCTGCTCGTGCTCTTCCTGGCTGCGGGAGTACACCAGGATGTCATCTATAAAGACTATCATGAACATATCTAAGTAAGGCCTGAATACTCGATTCATCAACTCCATGAATGTTGCTGGGGCATTGGTCAACCCGATGGACATGACCAACAACTCATAATGCCCATATCTAGAGCGAAAGGCTGTCTTAGGAATGTCAGCCGCCCTGATCTTCAGCTGATGGTAGCCTGACCTCAAGTCTATCTTAGAGAATACCCTCGCTCCCTGGAGCTGGTCAAACAAATCATCAATCCTCGGCAGTGGATACTTATTCTTTATTGTCACTTTGTTTAATTGCCGATAATCAATACACATCCGCATTGAGCCATCTTTCTTCTTTACAAATAATACAGGTGCTCCCTAGAGGGAAACACTGGGCCTGATAAAGCCCTTCTCAAGAAGGTCTTGCAACTGATCTTTCAACTCTTTTAGCTCCGGCGGGGCCATACGATAGGGTGGAATAGAGATGGGCTGAGTGCCTGGTGCCAGATCAATACAGAAATCAATATCCCTATCGGGTGGCATGCCCGGCAGGTCTGAAGGAAAAACCTCAGGAAACTCCCGTGCAATAGGGATTGAATTGATGGAAGGAACCTCTGCATTGGAATCACGAACATAAGCCAGATAAGCTAGACACCCCTTCTCGACCATGCGTCGAGCCTTAACATAGGAAATAACAGTGCGAACGGAGTGGCTTGAGGTACCTTTCCACTCTAGTTGGGGTGATTCTGGCAAGGCTAAGGTCACAGTCTTAGCATGACAATCTAGAATAGCACGGTATGGGGACAACCAGTCGATCCCCAATATGACATCAAAATCTACCATATCCAAAAGCAACAGATCAACACGGGTCTCGAAACTCCCAAATATAACTACGCACGAACGATGTACTCGGTCGACTACAATGGAGTCACCTACTGGTGTAGCCACATAAACTGGAATATCCAGAGCATAGCTGGGCACGGCCAAATACGGTGCAAAGTAGGAAGACACATAGGAATATGTAGATCCGGGGTCAAATAATACTGAAGCACCTCTGCCACACACAAGAATAGTACCTTTAATCACGGCATCTGATGCCTCTGCCTCTGGCCTGGCTGGTAAAGCATAGAATCGGGGATCTGCACCTCCCCTCTAAGCTTCGTCTCTAGGACGACCATCAACTGGCTGACCTCTACCTCTGGTTGGACGGTCTCCACCTCTACGGTCTCGACCTCTACCTCTATAATCTCTACCCCCGCCTCTGGCTGGCTGGGCAGGCTGAGGGTCAGCTGGGGCCTGAATCATGGGACAAGGACCCCGCTGCTGAGTGTTGCCCGTCGCTCGAGGGCAGAACCTGACAAAATGACCTGGGTCACCACAACCGTAGCAACTCCTAGGCTGATGGGGCTGCTGGCCCTGACGACCTGAATGGCCTCCACGAACACTCTGAAGAGGCTGAGCATTAATAGGAGGCTGATCTGAATACTGCCCACGAAACCCACGATCACCTGGTCCACCCTGTGAAGCCTGAAGGGCGGAATGGAAAAGGCCTGGAGGACTGGCCTCTATCAAAGGATTCTCTGCTACCAGAGGAAGAAGCACCAAACCTACCCGAATGACGAGGCCTCTTATCCGAAGAATAACCGCCTCCTCTAGCGAGAGCCATCTCAACTCTGCGTGCTGCATTGGCTGCCTTCTGAAATGATATGTCACTCCCCACGCCCATAGCCATCTGGAGTCTAATCGGCTGATTAAGCCCATCTATAAACCTGCGGACCCTCTCCCGCTCCGTGGGAAGTATCACCACCGCATGACGAGCCAAATCGACAAATCTCATCTCATACTGTGTAACTGTCATAGTGCCCTGATGGAGGCGCTCAAATTGCCTCCGAAGTACATCCTGCTAAGTAGCAGGGAGAAACTTCTCTATAAATAGTTCCGCAAACTGATCCCATGATAAAGCTGGGGACCCTGCTGGTCGAGTCAAGCAAAAATCTCTTCACCAAGTCTTGGCGGATCCTGCAAGCCTGAATGTACCAGAAGTCAACTCCATTTGACTCCACGATCCCCATAGTCTTGAGAATCTCACGGCAACTGAATAAGAAGTCCTGAGGATCCTCTGATGTGGCTCCGCCGAATGTAGTGGTAAATAGCTTGGAGAACCGATCAAGTCTCCATAAAGAATCGAAGTCATGGCCGCTCCATCTCCGGCATGTGCCGTGGTACTCGACCGAGTGGCCACAACCGGCCGAACCACCGGTGCTCGAGGCCGAGGAGCTACCGGCTCCGGAGTACGAGTAATAGGAGTCTGGGCTCCTCCTCCAGCCTGAGAAGCGGCTGGTGCAACTGATAATAATCCCACTCTGGCAATGCTGTCCATAAATCCCGCTATTCTGACCAAAGCATCCCGAAGATCCGGGGTAAATAAAGCCTCTCCTGGGACCTGAGCTGGTCCCACTGGAGCTGCTGGGACTGGAACCTCCTCGTCAATCTCAATATGAGACTCCACCTCTGGAGTAGCTGCCTGGGGCTGAGCTCTACCCCTAACGGCCTCTGATACGGCCTTGGCCCCTCACAGGAGCTGCCTGGGGCTCGGGCTACTGGTCAGCGGACGAAGAAGCGCGTGTCCTCACCATCTGCGAAAGGACAGAATAGAAATTCAATTAGTAATTGAGGAACAAGTCGCATGACAAGAAAGAACAAATGAGAGACTCTTTCCTAACTCAATAGACTCTGGAGGACAAGTACAGACGTCTCCGTACCTACCTCTCAAACCCTACAAACTTGTTCGTGAGTGGTGAGACCTATGTAACCTAGAGCTCTGATACCAACTTGTTACGACCCGAATTTTCCCCCAACATCGGGATCGTGATGGCGCCTACTCGTGGTAGCTAGGCAAGCCACTGTATTCATACTATCCTGTTTTTAACACAATTTCATAATTTATTTAACAACAAACCATAACCTTAATTAAATAAGTGCGGGATACTTTATCGAAAAGGAAATAACTAGTTACAAGGTAAAAATCATACTGAAATCCTCTACCCAAGACGTGGAGTCACCAACTCACGAACTACTACTGAATACTACACATAAAAGTTTGAAAGAAATATAACATAATTCTGTTTGTCTCGGAACAAAGGGACTACAACTAGTAACATAAATAAAGAGAGAGACGCCGGGCCTGCGGACGTCTGCAAGCTACCTCGGTCTCAAATGTGATCAAATCCTGCTCCCATAGTACTACTGTTGTTGCTGTTCAAAACCTGGACCTATGCAAAAATGCACGAAGTGTAGTATCAGCACAACCGACCCCATGTGCTGGTAAGTATCTAGCCTAACCCCGGCGAAGTAGTGACGAGGCTAGACTAGACACCACATAAACTTGTGCAGTTATAAATATACAACATAAATCGAATACCAAGTAATATCTCAAAGAACTCAACAATTAACAGCAGTTAATAAGTTCACAAAGAAAACAAAGTATAATGGAAACACAAGTAATATCAAGTCAAGGAATAGCAAGCGGTTGCACGGCATCACCCTTCGTGCTTTTACTCTCATCCTCACCAAATAAGCAAATAAAGTACACGGCATCACCCTTCGTGCTTTTACTCTCATCCTCACATCCATAGTACGGCATGATCCTTCGTACATGGTTCAATAACAGGGCACGGCATGATCCTTCGTGCATAATCAATAAAACATGGCACGGCATTAACCTTCGTGCATAAATAATAAAACATGGCACGGCATTAACCTTCGTGCATAAATAATAAATCAAGGCACGGCATCACCCTTCGTGCATTATCACTCTTCCTCACCCAATTAACAATCACAGTTAAGGGCAAAGAAAGAAACAGTAATTCATAAACTGTCCCAACAAGGGCAATCAATAATTATCTTCACAACAAGTCCCGACAAGGGAGAACAATAACAATTCTACAACCTGGCAAAGGTTCAACAATTCATCTGCAAATATATCTCACAATAAGCATTTTCAACGACTCACGGTCATACTAGACGCCAGTGTATGGATGCTTGTCACCACAGCCCATACACTGCACTCGATCACATAACACATAGCACATAATCCTATTCCCTTAAGCTAGGATAGAACAAACACTTACCTCGATTGTTTATGAATAATTCAATCCATGGCAATGTCTTTTTCTTTCAAATTTGGCTCCAATCCAATCGTATCTATACACAATTGATTTAATATCATCAATACTACTCAACAAACTAATTCCTAAGGCCAATTACAACTTTTACAACATTCTGCCCGGAATAGTGAATTTCGACCCCGAGCCCACATGGTCGGAACTCGGGGTTCGGACCAAAATCCGGTTACCTATCCCCCACGAGTTCATGTATATGATTTGTTTCAAAATCGGACCTCAATTCGAGGTCCAATTTCCCAATTTATGAAAAACCCTATATTCTAACAAAAACAAGAAATTCTACCATGAAAACCTTTGATTTCTATTGAAAAACATGTTTAATGATGTTAGGAATTGAAAGAATTAAGTAAAAAGTGACTTACAATTGTTTTGAAGAAGAAGGAATCCGTGAAGAATCACAAATGGGTGTTTTTGGTTTGTAAAAAGTGAAGAAATGAACTGAAAATCGTGTTTACAGGTCTCTGTGTTCGCATTTGCGAACATGGGTTCGCAATTGCGAACCCCGACCAATTTCTGGAGTTTGAAAAATAAGCTAAGGCTGGGAAGTTCGCATTTGCGAACATTTGTTCGCATTTGCGAAGTCTAGGCAGTTCTGGAGGTTTCGCAATTGCGAAATAAGGTTCGCATTTGCGAACCAGCAGGCTTCTGGGCTATGTCGCAATTGCGACACATTCTTTGCAATTGCGAAGACAGGCAATTACTGAAGGCCTCGCATTTGCGAGGTTAAGTTCGCAATTGCGAACTCTGGTCCAGGTGTACCAGTGTCGTATTTGCGACACTTTGTTCGCATTTGTGAACTTGGCTGGTTCTGGCAGGCATCGCATTTGCGATAATGGGTTCGCATTTGCGAACCCAGCCTTGAACTGCCTTCTTCGCATTTGCGAGAAATGCTTCGCAATTGCGAAGCCAACAGCTGGGTGAAAAACCAGCAGTGCAAAAATTCAGAATTTAATCCAACGGCCTACCAAATCTTTACCCGAGCCCCCGGGCTCCAAACCAAACATGTACACAACCTCAAAAACACATTATGAACTTGTTCGTGCGATCACATCGCCAATGTCACATCGTTTTCATCAAATCAAGCCTCAAATTCATGATTTTCATACTTTTGGTTTTCAAAACTTTCAAACTTGGAACTCAAGGTCCAAAACATCTCAAACGACATCCGAATGTCACCAAACTTTATAGAAATCACATATATAATATTTAAGACTTGTACCGGGCGTCGGAACCAAAATACGAGCCCGATACCAAGGTCAATTAATTCATTTCCTTTAACAATTACATCAAAAACAATTTCATAGAAAAATTCATAATTTGGGCTCTAGGCCTCAGAATTCGACTCCGGACGCATGTCCAAGTCCCATATTTTCCTATGGACCTCTCGGGACCATCCAATCTCAGAGGTCCGGATCCGTTTACCAAAAATGTTGACCGAAGTCAACCATATCAATATTAATATCATTTTTATCCAAATTTCTCATAGAATTCATATTTTCTATCACAAAAAATCTTTCCGGCTACATGCTCGGATCGTGCACGTAAATCGAGGCAACATGGAATGAGGTTTTCAAGGCCTCAGAAGCTCGAAATGATTAATAAAATAAGTGATGACCCTTTGGGTCGTCACATTGACAAAGTTCAACAACAGTTGAACTGGGTCTCAGGCTATGTGCCTTCGCCATCAAAATTGGCAAAGTTCAACAATAGTTGAATGTAACGCCCCGGAAAATTTCATTAAGTAATTTAGGATTTTGTAGTGTCACACATGCTAATTATAAATTTTTTTATATTGTTAACATGGTGGACATCAACTAGACTTGGTAAATATATGTATAAGTCTTATGGTAAGTGATGTGAGGTCCAAATGGAAGCCTAAGTGTATGCCAAATGGGAAAATTTTCATAATAGGCCAATATTCCAAATAGATTAGTACAAGGTTCCACTTTAAACGAGCGTATATAATCATGTATAAGCTTTTATGTGGTGCATAGTATATCAAATGAAAATGCGATCCTGTGTCATGTCAGATCTGTGGTCCATTTTTTCATTCTGCGGTCCGCATTTTCGTTCTGCGGTCTGCATTTTGACCGCATATTGAACTAGTGTAGTATATTTTAGGGCACCAATTTTACGGTGCATTCTACCGCCCGCATGGAAATTCTGCGGTGCATTCTGCTACATCATAATTTACATTGAAGGGTTAAATTTGTAATTTTTATAACCTAACCCCATTTCAATATATAGGCTTAGGGGTTCATTTTGGGGTCATTTTCCAACGTTTTTAGAGATAGGTGAGAATATTTTAGGGAGAGAAGGAGGAATCCAAAATTTATATCATCCAAATCTTGAATCAATCTTCAAGATTCAAAGAACCCAATCACAAGTTCTTCATCTAAGAGGTAAGATTCTATACCCTAGGTTTTAGTTTGGAGTTTGGAGTATTAGATGAGGTGATAAGGTATGAATCTTGGTTGTATTAGTATTAAGTATACATGCATGTCCAATCTAGGTTTATGGAAAGATTGTCTAACATAAATAAGTAAGATTTTGTTGGGGAATGACGGAAAATCATGAAAAAGAGATTTGAGATTAAGATGCTCATCTATTATTTGATAAAATGCTCAATTGAGCTAGAATTATGAATATATTCCTGATTTGAATTTGCTAGAATTTTCGGAATATCGTAGTAATTAAAGGAAAGCTCAAGAAAGGTATATATGGCCAAAAGTTCCTCTTCTTAGAAATTGAGCTCCCATGGTGTCCCTGTGTATGATTGCAAGTCCAGAATTTGATATGTGTAGTATTCATTATTTCAAAGGATTTGAGTGTTGCAAGAATATATGTGAATGACGTACCTCAATGTGTTTAATACGTTATTCTTGGTAAATGAGGATATGTGAAAAATGGGAACTATGTGCTAAAATGCCTAGACTTCAAGTAATTTTAAATTGAGATTTTGATGCCGAATTGTGTGAGAAAACTCGTTATGGTTTATCTTCCGAATTGTTCTTCTGTGTAACAAATTATTCTATTTGTTGTGGCTAGTTGTTGGTAATGTACAAATATGTTTCTCAAGTGAAGTAAGTGACTGTAAATGTGGTAAGATTAAAGTTTGGATTCTTGCTGTGATTGGTACTTTACATGAATTGGTGTTCTGACCCTATAATTGCAAAACATGAATACCAATATGGTCAAGGTGCTATTGTTGATAACTTAAAAAGGCTGCAAGGAAAATGAATCATATATTGGAATGCTAAGACCTTAAATTGAGAGTTGGTTGCATATCCTATGCCAAGCTATATGAAATACTCTAGGTGTAGATATGTTTAAATAATCATATGAATTTGGGAAATAGAGTGTGTACAATGTGCCGAGAACTTGAATTTGTATAATGTGACTGAAAAAGAAGTATTCAAGAATAATTAGTGTAATTATTTGCTCATGCCTTCGACGTGTGTTTTTATTCGGGGTTGGTGTATCCCTTCTATTGGTTTGGAAGAATCCATTGTGTTTAAGTTCCATTGTCAATAAACATGAGGTGTATGACTTATGAGATATTGTATATGCCGAGGATTCATGGTTCCTCTCATGTGTATTTGACATCTTGATTTAAATGGTTTGTCGTCAAAATTGTTAGTTGACGTGAAATATGTGGAAATGATGTGAAATGTGGGAAA
This sequence comes from Nicotiana noctiflora, assembly GCA_032618575.1. Lineage (NCBI taxonomy): Eukaryota > Viridiplantae > Streptophyta > Magnoliopsida > Solanales > Solanaceae > Nicotiana > Nicotiana noctiflora. The sequence continues at coordinate 42,714 of JASVEL010011121.1, forward strand.
TAATAGATTGAGTTATGAAATATGTCCTAGCCAAGTATGCTGTAATAATTGTGCACCCATGTGCCAATTAAATAATATGTTGACCCTATGGACGGCCTATGAAACGCATATGGGTATAATATATAATGTCGAACCTATGGAAGGGCTATGAAACGTATAGGTATATAATATAATATTTCGAACCTATGGACGGGCTATGAAACACATAGGTATATAATATAATATGTCAAACCTATGGACGGGCTATGAAACACATAGGTATATAATATAATATATTGAACCTATGGACGGGCTATGAAATGCATAGGCATATAATATATATGTCAAACTTATGGACGGGCTATGAAATGCATAGGTATATAATATAATATATCAAACCTATAGACGGGCTATGAAACACATATGTGTATGATAAAGCATATGTGTATAATATAATATGTGGAGCCTATGGACGAGCTATGAAATGCTTAGGTGGATAATGTAATACGATGTGTGAACTCAATGGACAGGCTATGAAACGCATAGGTGTATAATTTGATATGTGAACTCATTGAACGGGCTATGAAACACAACTTAGAGGTATGGAAATTTATGTGAAAACTATGTGATCCCTTTTATTTGATAATGGTGTGATCATTTAAAGTGTTTGAGTTTTACTTGTGATTTCTTTATTCTTGTTTGATAGTTCTTTATAATTAGATGATGTTTAGTTATACATACTAGTGCTATTCAATGGCACTAACGTCCCTTTTGTCGGGGGTGCCACATTCGTATTATGATTATAGGTGGTTCCATAGCAGGCAGTGTTGGTCGCAGCCAGTGACACATCTTCATTTTAGCTGAGTTGGTGAGCCCCACTTCATTTCGGGGCCCCATACAATTGTTTATCATGAACTTTGTATTTTGAGGTATAGCTAGAGCCTTGTTGCCAGCATTTCCACTTTATTCTTCAGTTATATTTAGAGGCTCTGTAGACAGGTTGTGGGTAGTGTCGGGTATTGGAAATTAAAATAGAAAAATTGATGTTTAGCAATTATGTAGAAAACTTATAATAACATTGAGGTGGTGGATGAAGTTGCTAATGAAAATGAAATGGATATCGTTATTTTTATGTTGGATTTTTATTAATGGAGTCCATCTCCTATTTATTCATGAGTTAGTTTGGTTAGAATGAGACCTAACGGGCATGCTCATCAGGTTTACTCGATTGAGTGTCGGTCGCACTCCTCGAATTTTGGGGCGTGAGAGCCTAAGGTTTTAAAGTGTCATAGGATGTCTAGAGGCCTTCTTATTGGTATGTTGTCAACCACACTTATATGTTGGAGGCTATTCATACATTTAGAAATTTGACCATTCTTCAATAATCCAATCGTGCAATAAAGTTCAAGTTAGGGAGCTAATTTTCTCTCTAAGTCTTATTCTCAAGATTTTGTAACCTTGATTTCATAATCTACAAATTTGAAGCATGTAATGAGGGATTGATCCCCACCATTGAGTCCGAGTGGATTGCCCAAGGACTTGTTAGGAAAATGCGTTGAGCCATGGAGGGATTAGTAAAACATGTTGCTAAGGGGAGTACCCTTGTTCATACTATTGTCACTGCATCACCAGATCATGTAGTATATGAGTATGTTATAGATGTAAAGTCACTCTTTTACTCACTGGTGTACATGGCTTCTATGGTCTGAACAGTCACTCTACTCTCTTTCGAGTATCATCATGAAACCTTCTCACTGTCAATTAATGTGATATCATGCATCAACACCTATTATATGAGTGCATATCAATGGAAATGGGTCGGATTAGTTGGGTTACGTGGCTTTCTTCTCACTCGGCTTCTAGAATAATTGACTATATCATTGTCATGATAGGGGAGTTTTGCTACCCTTGGTATTACACCTCCTTGGGTGAATATGAGTGTCATTTTTTCTTTCTCACCGGAGCATCATGTTAACCATTAGAACTCTTACCAGTACATGATTTCATCCCAACATTTAGATGTCCAAGCTATGTGGTTTTACTCGTGAAAGGTGGTAAGATTAGATACCTTCAGATTTTTGCACATATCATGAGCATATTGATTTGGATAGAAAGTTGCCGTGCCTTTAGTTCTCTCATATAGGGTCAATTGTCAGGGAAGGTTAAGCTGCTCAAATTATGATAATCTCATAAGTGTTTAACTTCATTTTCATCCTCATGGTCTTATAGCATAGATTCTTTGTGTCAGCTAATGTCAGTAGTGTAACTCAACTTTATTTATTTTGAGTCCCATATCGCATTCATGGTGCCAGAATATTCTTATTCTGGATCGATGGATTTTGATTACATTCTAGAAAATGAGTGGTTCATGTACTTAAGTATTCCTCCTTAGTTATTCCTATTTCCCATGTACTATTTACTCTTATGCCTCATTTTAGTAATAATTGAGGTAATTGAGATGATTAACCATGTGAGTATTTTTAGTGGTAACCTCTTGTGTCTTCTAGTATGACCTCATAAAGTACTCTACTCAAAGCATTAATGGATTCCTGAATAACTCCAGCCTGATCTTGAGCTCTGTTGTTTCTTATTGTATTAGATCCATTGGGTATGGTAAAGATTGGATAAGTCAAAGATAAATCTTCATATTGTTATATATATATATATATATATATATATATATATATATATATATATATATATATATATATATATATATATATATATATATATATATATATATATATATATATATATACACACACACACACACACACATATATTGGATAGATAATTTTATGGTAGTTTATGGTATCACATCTTAGAGTTACTATTATGGGTCATCAAGGGTTTAGTGTGAGTATCCCTATGAAAATGTTATATGAGTTAATAACAAAGGTAACATAAGTGTATTACACATTAGGTTGCAATAGGTGTATGATATTCCTCGTAACTGTTCCTCATATACTTTATGTTTTCATATGCTTATATTGAACTATATGACCATGGTAATATCCTATATGATGCACTACTAGAAAAAATCAGGATGACTTGGCTTCATATGGATTGTTGATTGAAACGAAATTATATTCTTGTTGATGAACACCTTTGTGATTACATTAATGGCTCGTAAGGACTATTATGGACACATGATTGTTTGTTTACAATGAACTGACATCCTTGATGGTATGATGCCAAGTTATTGAATTGTGGGTTATTGTTGTTATCATGAATTGCAATATCCAGTTGAGTGTAAATTGTACAGTGGAAGTTATCAAAAGGTAAAGTCAATGGATAGTTGTCTCATGCAAGATGTTTATCTGTCATCCTAGTTATGTATGTTTGGTAGTTGGTATTATTTTGATAAGGTGTCATGACAATGCTTGTAAGTCGATAATGTGATCTGGAAGGATAAATGTGTCATGGAAGGAAAATATTTTTTCTTGATTGAATACCAGTTAGTTTTGACTTGGAATGTACCATATATGTATTTTGATATAAAACTGTGCAGTCCATGTTCTGGTATCCTTATGTTAATGTAGTGCTTGTAATACTGGGATTAGGATTGTGGATATATGCATTGTGGTGCTTTGTATAGTTGTGGATGTGTTGTTGAGACGAATTTGGTTATTCTCTGGCGGGTGGATAGGCCTAGTTACAAAGGAGACTCTACCGAAATTTCTGAAAAATTTGCGAGTTAGTGAAAATTTGGAGAATGAAGGTAGGTTAGAAAAGAGATGTGTGATGTTAATGTGTTTGGGGAAGACTCTACTCCTCATTCGAGGACGAATGATCCTGGGGGGGGGGGGGAAATGTAAGGCGCCAGAAAATTTCGCTAAGTAATTTAGGATTTCGTAGTGTCACACAGGCTTATTATAATATTTTTTTATATTGTTAACATAGTAGCCATCAATTAGACTTAGTAAATATGAATATAAGTCTTATGGTAAGTGATGTGAGGTCCAAATGAAAGCCTAAGTGTATACAAATGGGAAAATTTTCGTAATAGGCCAATATTCCTTTCACGACCCGGATTTTCCCCCAACATCGGGATCGTGATGGCGCCTACTCGTGGTAGCTAGGCAAGCCACTGTATTCATACTATCCTGTTTTTAATTAAATTTCATAATTAATTTATCAACAAACCATAACTTTAATTAAATAAGTGCGGAAGACTTTATCGAAATAGTATTAAGCAGTTTCAAGGTAAAACCATACTGAAATCCTCTACCCAAGACGTGGAATCACCAACTCACGAACTACTACTGAATACTACACATAAAAGTCTGAAAGAAATATAACATAATTTGTTTGTCTCGGAACAAAGAGACTACAGCTAGTAACATAAGTAAAGAGAGAAACGTCGGGCCTACGGACGTCCGCAAGCTACCTCGGTCTCAAATATGATCAACTCCCACGCAAAAGATTTACTGCTGCTGCTCCTGATTGTAACCTGGACCTGTGCAAAAACGCACAGAAGTGTAGTATCAGCACAACCGACCCCATGTGCTCGTAAGTGCCTGGCCTATCCCGGCGAAGTAGTGACAAGCCTAGGACCAGACACCCACATAAACCTGTGCAGTTCAATATATATGTATACCACAAATAACAAGAATTAATCAAGTAATAACACAATAAGGAATATCTCAAAGAACTAACCAATTAACAACAGTTAATAAGTTCACAAGGAAAAACAAAGTATAATGGAAACACAAGTAATATCAAATCAAGGAATAGAAAGTAGTTGCACGGAATCACCCTTCGTGATTTTACTCTCATCCTCACCAAATAAGCAAATAAAGTGCACGACATCACCCTTCGTGCTTTTATTCTCATCCTCACATCCATGGTACGGCATGATCCTTCGTACATGGTTCAATAACAAGGCACGACATGATCCTTCTTGCATAATCAATAAAACATGGCACGACATTAACCTTCGTGCATAAATAATAAAACATGGCACGGCATTAACCTTCGTGCATAATCAATAACAAGGCACGACATTAACCTTCGTGCATAAATAATAAATCAAGGCACGGCATCACCCTTCGTGCATTATCACTCTTCCTCACCCAAATAACAATCACTGTTAAGGGCAAAGAATGAAACAGTAATTCATAAACCGTCCCAACAAGGGCAATCAATAATCATCTTCACAACAAGTCCCGACAAGGGAGAACAATAACAATTCTACAACTTGGCAAAGGTTCAACAATTTATCTGCAAATATGTCTCACAATAAGCATTAACAACGACTCATGGTCATACTAGACGCCAGTGTATTGATGCTCGTCACCACAGCCCATACACCGCACTCGATCACATAACACATAGCACATAATCCTATTCCCTCAAGCTAGGATAGAACAAACACTTACCTCGAATGTTTATGAACAATTCAATCCGTGGCAATGCCTTTTCCTTTCAAATTTGGCTCCAAACCGATCGTATCTATACACAATTGATTTAATATCATCAATACTACTCAACGAACTAATTCATAAAGCCAATTTCAACTTTTACAACATTCTGCCCAGAATAGTGAATTTCGACCCCGGGCCCACATGGTCGGAACTCGGGGTTCGGACAAAATCCGGTTACCCATCCCCCCACGAGTTCAAGTATATGATTTGTTTCAAAATCGGACCTCAATTCGAGGTCCAATTTCCCAATTTATGAAAAACCCTATATTCTACCAAAAACAAGAAATTCTACCATGAAAACCTTTGATTTCTATTGAAAAACATGTTTAATGATGTTAGGAATTGAAAGAATTAAGTAAAAAGTGACTTACAATTGTTTTGAAGAAGAGGGAGTCCGTGAAGAATCGCAAATGGGTGTTTTTGGGTTGTGAAATGTGAAGAATGAAGTTGGAAATCATGATTTACAGGTCTCTGTGTTCGCATTTGCGAACATGGGTTCGCAATTGCGAACCCCGACCAATTTCTGGAGTTTGAAAAATAAGCTAAGGCTGGGAAGTTTGCATTTGCGAACTTTTGTTCGCATTTGCGAACACAAGCAGAATATTGGGGAGTTCGCATTTGCGAACTATTGTTCGCATTTGCGAACACAGGCAGGATATGGGGATGTTCGCATTTGCGAATACAGGCATGATATGGGGATGTTCGCATTTGTGAACTATAGTTCGCATTTGCGAACACAGGCAGGATGTGGGGATGTTCGCATTTGCGAACTATTGTTCGCATTTGCGAACAATGCTGGGCATGAGGGGACTTCGCATTTGCGATCAATGGTTCGCATTTGCGAGCCCTGCCTTGATCTGCCACCTTCGCAATTGCGAGAAACGCTTCGCAATTGCGAAGCCAACAGCTGGGTGAAAAACCAGCAGCGCAAAAATTCAGAATTTAAACCAACGGCCTATCAAATCTTTACCCGAGCCCCCCGGGCTCCAAACCAAACATGTACACAACATCAAAAACACATTATGAACTTGTTCGTGCAATCACATCGCCAATAACACATCGTTTTAATCAAATCAAGCCTCAAGTTCATGATTTTCATACTTTTGGTTTTCAAAACTTTCAAACTTGGAACTCAAGGTCCAAAACATATCAAACGACATCCGAGTGTCACCAAACTTTGCAGAAAGCACATATATAATGTTTAAGACTTGTACCGGGCGTCGGAACCAAAATACGAGCCCGTTACCAAGGTCAATTAATTCATTTTCCTTTAACAATTACATCAAAAATAATTTCACAGAAAAATTCATAACTTGGGCTCTAGGCCTCGGAATTCGACTCCGGACGCATGTCCAAGTCCCATATTTTCCTACGGACCTTTCGGGACCATCCAATCTCGGGTCCGGATCCGTTTACCAAAAATGTTGACCGAAGTCAACCATATCAATATTAATATCATTTTTATCCAAATTTCCCATAGAATTCATATTTTCTATCACAAAATCTTTCCGGCTACATGCTCGGATCGTGCACATAAATCGAGGCAACATAGAATGAGGTTTTCAAGGCCCTAGAAGCTCGAAATGATTAATAAAATAAGTGATGACCCTTTGGGTCGTCAAAATCTCCACCTCTAAAACAACTGTTCGTCCTCGAACGGACAAAAGAAAGAAGTACCTGAGAGTAAGATGCCTCCGCATATTAGACTCGGACTCCCAGGTCGATGCCTCAGGAGGCTTACCTCTCCACTGAACACGCACAGAAGGATAACTCTTCGACCTTAACTGTCGAACCCGCCGGTCTAGAATGGCCACCGGCTCCTCCTCGTAAGATAGATCATTGTCCAATTGGACAGTACTGAAGTCTAACACATGTGTGGGATCGCCGTGGTATCTCCGAAGCATAGATACATGAAAAACTGGATGCACGGCTGATAAGCTAGGCGGCAAAGCTAGTCTGTAAGCCACCCCTCCCACTCTGTCTAGAATCTCAAATGGACCAATATACCTAGGGCTGAGCTTGACCTTCTTCCCGAACCTCATCACGCCCTTCATAGGCGACACTCGGAGCAATACGCGTTCACCAACCATGAAATCTACATCTCGAACCTTACGATCCGCATAAGTCTTCTGCCTGGACTGAGCTGAACGCAATCTCTCTTGGATAGTCTTGACCTTGTCCAAGGCCTCCCGAACTAAGTCCGTACCCAACAACCGAGCCTCTCCCGGCTCAAAACATCCAACTGGAGATCGACATTGCCTACCATACAATGCCTCAGACGGGGCCATCTGAATGCTAGACTGGTAGTTGTTGTTGTAAGCGAACTCTGCTAATGGCAGAAACTGGTCCCACGAGCCTCCAAAATCAATAACGCAGGCTGGAAGCATGTCCTCTAGAATCTAAATAGTCCTCTCGGACTGGCCATCCGTCTAAGGATGAAATGCTGTACTCAACTGAACTTGGGTGCCTAACTCCTGCTGGACCGCTCTCCAGAACCGCGAGGTAAACTGTGTACCCTGATCAGAGATAATAGATACTGGCATCCCATGGAGACGAACAATCTCCCTAATGTAAACCTCCGCTAACCTCTCCGACTAGTAGGAGACAGATACTAGAATAAAGTTTGCTAACTTGGTCATCCTATCAACAATGACCCAAATAGCATCAAATTTCCTCCGAGTCAAAGGAAGTCCAGTAACGAAATCCATAGTGATCCGCTCCCATTTCCACTCGGAAATCTCAATCCTCTGGAATACACCACCAGGTCTCTGGTGCTCATATTTCACCTGCTGACAATTTAGACACCGAGCGACATACGCAACGATATCTTTCTTCATTCTGCGCCACCAATAGTGCTGCTCGTAAGTCCTGGAACATCTTCGCGGCACCTGGGTGAATAAAATACCGCGAACTATGGGCCTCCGTTAAGATTAACTCTCGAATCCCTTCGACATTGGGCACACAAACTCGACCCTGCAATTTCAATACCCCATCATCATCTAGATTTACCTGTGTGGCACCTCCCCGCTGTACCGTATCTCTCAAATCACGCAAATGAGGATCATCAAATTGCCTCTCACGGATACGCTCTAATAAAGAAGAACGAGCGACCGTGCAGGCTAACACCCTGCTAGGCTCAAAAATGTCTAATCTCACGAACGGGTTGGCTAAGGCCTGGACATCTAGTGCTAATGGTCTCTGACTGACCGGAATGAATGCAAGACTACCCATGCTGGCAGACTTTCTACTCAATGCATCGTCCACCACATTGGCCTTACCTGGGTGATATAAGATAGTAACATCATAGTCTTTTAGCAACTCTAACCATCTCCGCTGTCGTAGATTTAGCTCCTTTTGCTTGAATAAGTACTATAGGCTTTTGTGATCAGTGTACACTTCACATGTCACGCCATATAGATAATGTTTCTAGATCTTTAAGGCATGTACCACTGCTGCTAACTCAAGATCATGTACTGGATAATTCTTCTCATGTATTTTTAACTGCCTCGAAGCATAAGCGATAACTTTACCATCCTGCATCAATACTGCTCCAAGCCCTGTACGAGATGCATCACAATAAACTGTATAAGGCCCTGCAACCGTAGGTAGTATAACCACTGGCGCGGTGGTCAAGGCTGTCTTGAGCTTCTGAAAGCTCGCCTCACACTCATCTGACCACTGGAACTGGACACCCTTCTGGGTCAACCTGGTCATCGGGGCTGCAATAGAAGAAAACCCCTCTACAAATTGACCGTAGTAACCTGCTAATCCCAAGAAACTCCGGATCTCAGTCACTGAAGCTGGTCGAGGCCAATTCTGGACTGCCTCAATCTTCTTTGGGTCTACCTGAATACCTTCCACTGATACAATGTGACCCAGAAATGCTACCGAACTCAACCAGAACTCATATTTAGAAAATTTGGCATATAGCTGATTATCTTTCAGAGTCTGAAGAACCACTTTGAGGTGCTGCTCGTGCTCTTCCTGGCTGCGGGAGTATACCAGGATGTCATCTATAAAGACTATCACGAACAGATCTAAGTAAGGTCTGAATACCCAATTCATCAACTCCATAAATGCTGCTGGGGCATTGGTCAACCCGTAGGACATGACCAAGAACTCATAATGCCCATATCTAGTGCGAAAGGCTGTCTTAGGAATGTCAGCCGCCCTGATCTTCAGCTGATGGTAGCCTGACCTCAAGTCTATCTTTGAGAATACCCTCGCTCCCTGGAGCTGGTCAAACAAATCATCAATCCTCAACAGTGGATACTTATTCTTTATTGTCATTTTGTTTAATTGCCGGTAATCAATACACATCCGCATCGAGCCATCTTTCTTTTTTCCAAATAATACAGGTGCTCCCCAGGGGGAAACACTGGGCCTGATAAAGCCTTTCTCAAGAAGGTCTTGCAACTGATCTTTCAACTCTTTTAATTCCGGCGGGGCCATACGATAGGGTGGAATAGAGATGGGCTGAGTGCCCGGTGCCAGATCAATACTGAAATCAATATCCCTGTCGGGTGGCATGCCCGGCAGGTCTGAAGGAAAAACCTCAGGAAACTCCCGTACAATAGGGACTGACTCAATGGAAGGAACCTCTACATCACGAACTTAAGCCAGATAAGCTAGACACCTCTTCTCGACCATGCGTCGAGCCTTAACATAGGAAATAACAGTGCGAGCGGAGTGGCTTGAGGTACCTTTCCACTCTAGTCGGGGTGATTCTGGCAAGGCCAAGGTCACAGTCTTAGCATGACAATCTAGAATAGCATGGTGTGGGGACAACCAGTCCATCCCCAATATGACATCAAAATCCACCATGTCCAAAAGCAACAGATCAACACGGGTCTCAAGACCCCCAAATATAACTACACACGAACGATGCACTCGGTCGACTACAATGGAGTCACCCACCGGTGTAGACACATAAACTGGAATATCCAGAGCATAGCTGGGCACGGCCAAATACGGTGCAAAGTAGGAAGACACATATGAATATGTAGATCCAGGGTCAAATAATACTGAAGCACCTCTGCCACACACAAGAATGGTACCTGTAATCACGACATCTTATGCCTCTGCCTCTGGCCTGGCTGGTAAAGCATAGAATCGGGGATCTGCACCTCCCCTCTGAGCTGCGTCTCTAGGACGACCATCAACTGGCTAACCTCTACCTCCGGTTGGACGGTCTCCACCTCTACGGTCTCGACCTCCACCTCTATAATATCTACCCCCACCTCTGGCTGGCTGGGCTGGCTGTGGGTCAGCTGGGGCCCGAATCATGGGACGAGGACCCCGCTGCTGATTGTTACCCGTCGCTCGAGGTCAAAACCTGACAAGATGACGTGGGTCACAACCGTAACAACATTTAGGCTGATGGGGCTGCTGGTCTTGACGACCTGAATGGCCCCCACGAACACTCTGAAGAGGCTGGGCACTAATGGGAGGCTGATCTGAATACTGCTCACGAAACCCACGATCACCTGGTCCACCCTGTGAAGCCTGAAGGGCGGAATGGAAAGGCTTGGAAGACTAGCCTCTGTCAAAAGATTCTCTGCCACTAGAAGAAGAACCACTAAACCTGCCTGAATGACGAGGCCTCTTGTCTGAAGAATAACCACCTCCCCGAGCAAGAGCCATCTCAACTCTACGTGCTGCATTAGCTGCCTCCTGAAATGATATATCACTCCCAACTCCCATAGCCATCTGGAGTCTAATTGGCTGATCAAGCCCATCAATGAACCTGCGAACCCTCTCCCGCTCTATGGGAAATATCTCCACTGCATGACGAGCCAAATCACCAAATCTCGTCTCATACTGAGTGACCGTCATAGTGCCCTGATGGAGGCGCTCAAACTGCCTCCGAAGTGCATCCCGCTGAGTAGCAGGGAGAAACTTCTCCAGAAATAGCTCTGCAAACTGATCCCATGATAAAGCTGGGGACCCTGTTGGTCGAGTCAAGCAATAATCCCTCCACCAAGTCTTGGCGGATCCTGAAAGCCTGAATGTACAGAAGTCAACTCCGTTTGTCTCCACGATCCCCATAGTCTTGAGAATCTCATGGCAACCGAATAAGAAGTCCCGAGGATCCTCTGATGTGGCACCGCTGAATGTAGTGGTAAACAGCTTGGAGAACCGATCAAGTCTCCAAAAAGAATCAGAAGTCATAACCGCTCCATCTCCGGCATGAGCCGTGGTACCTGACTGAGTGGCCACAGCTGGCTGAACCACTGGTGCCTGAGAGACTGAGGAGCTACTAGCTCCGGAGTACGAGTAATAGGAGTCTGGTCCCCTCCTCCAGCCTGAGAAGCGGCTGGTGCAACTGATAATAAGCCTGCTCTGGCAACACTGTCCATAAATCCCGCTATCCTGATCAAAGACTCCCGAAGATCCGGGGTAAATAAAGCCTCTCATGGGACCTGAGCTGGGCCCACTGGAGCTGCTGGGACTGGAACCTCCTTGCCAATCTCAATATGATGCTCCACCTCTGGAGTAGCTGCCGGGGACTAAGCTCTGCCCATACCACGGCCTCTGATACGGCCTCGGCCCCTGCCCCTCACGGGAGCTGCCCGGGGCTCGGGCTGCTGGTCAGCGGACGAAGAAGCGCGTGTCCTCACCATCTGCGAAAGGACAGAATAGAAGTTCAATCAGTATTTGAGGAACAAGTCGCACGACAAGAAAGAACAAATGAGAGACTCTTTCCTAACTCAATAGACTCTGGAGGGCAAGTACAGATGTCTCCATACCTACCTCTCAAACTCTACTAAGCTTGTTCGTGAGTGGTTAGACCTATGTAACCTAGTGGTCTGATACCAACTTGTCACGACCCGGATTTTCCCCTAACATCGGGATCGTGATGGCGCCTACTCGTGGTAGCTAGGCAAGCCACTGTATTCATACTATCCTGTTTTTAATAAAATTTCATAATTAATTTATCAACAAACCATAACTTTAATTAAATAAGTGCGGAAGACTTTATCGAAATAGTATTAAGCAGTTTCAAGGTAAAACCATACTGAAATCCTCTACCCAAGACGTGGAGTCACCAACTCACGAACTACTACTGAATACTACACATAAAATTCTGAAAGAAATATAACATAACTGTTTGTCTCGGAACAAAGAGACTACAGCTAGTAACATAAGTAAAGAGAGAAACGTCGGGCCTACGGACGTCCGCAAGCTACCTCGGTCTCAAATATGATCAACTCCCACGCAAAAGATTTACTGCTGCTGCTCCTGATTGTAACCTGGACCTGTGCAAAAACGCACAGAAGTGTAGTATCAGCACAACCGACCCCATGTGCTGGTAAGTGCCTGGCCTATCCCGGCGAAGTAGTGACAAGCCTAGGACTAGACACCAACATAAACTTGTGCAGTTCAATATATATGTATACCACAAATAACAAGAATTAATCAAGTAATAACACAATAAGGAATATCTCAAAGAACTCAACAATTAACAATAGTTAATAAGTTCACAAGGAAAAACAAAGTATAATGGAAACACAAGTAATATCAAATCAAGGAATAACAAGTAGTTGCACGGCATCACCCTTCGTGCTTGTACTCTCATCCTCACCAAATAAGCAAATAAAGTGCACGGCATCACCCTTCGTGCTTTTACTCTCATCCTCACATCCATGGTACGGCATGATCCTTTGTACATGGTTCAATAACAAGGCACGGCATGATCCTTCGTGCATAATCAATAAAACATGGCACAGCATTAACCTTCGTGCATAAATAATAAAACATGGCACGGCATTAACCTTCGTGCATAATCAATAACAAGGCATGGCATTAACCTTCGTGCATAAATAATAAATCAAGGCACGGCATCACCCTTCGTGCATTATCACTCTTCCTCACCCAAATAACAATCAAAGTTAAGGGAAAAGAATGAAACAGTAATTCATAAACCGTCCCAACAAGGGCAATCAATAATCATCTTCACAACAAGTCCCGACAAGGGAGAACAATAACAATTCTACAACTTGGCAAAGGTTCAACAATTTATCGGCAAATATGTCTCACAATAAGCATTAACAACGACTCACGGTCATACTAGACGCCAGTGTATGGATGCTCGTCACCACAGCCCATACACCGCACTCGATCACATAACACATAGAACATAACCCTATTCCCTCAAGCTAGGATAGAACAAACACTTACCTCGAATGTTTATGAACAATTCAATCTGTGGCAATGCCTTTTCCTTTCAAATTTGGCTCCAAACCAATCGTATCTATACACAATTGATTTAATATCATCAATACTACTCAACGAACTAATTCATAAAGCCAATTACAACTTTTACAACATTCTGCCCGGAATAGTGAATTTCGACCCCGGCCCACATGGTCGGAACTCGGGGTTCGGACCAAAATCCGGTTACCCATCCCCCGACGAGTTAGTATATGATTTGTTTCAAAATCGGACCTCAATTCGAGGTCCAATTTCCCAATTTATGAAAAACCCTATATTCTACCAAAAACAAGAAATTCTACCATGAAAACCTTTGATTTTTATTGAAAAACATGTTTAATGATGTTAGGAATTGAAAGAATTAAGTAAAAAGTGACTTACAATTGTTTTGAAGAAGAGGGAGTCCGTGAAGAATCGCAAATGGGTGTTTTTGGTTGTGAAATGTGAAGAATGAAGCTGGAAATCGTGATTTATAGGTCTCTGTGTTCGCATTTGCGAACATGGGTTCGCAATTGTGAACCCCGACCAATTTCTGGAGTTTGAAAAATAATCTAAGGCTGGGAAGTTCGCATTTGCGAACTTTTGTTCGCATTTGCGAACACAGGCAGAATATTGGGGAGTTCGCATTTGCGAACTATTGTTCGCATTTGCGAACACAGGCATGATATGGGGATGTTTGCATTTGCGAAATATTGTTCGCATTTGCGAACACAGGCATGATATGGGGATGTTCGCATTTGCAAACTATAGTTCGCATTTGCGAACACAGGCAGGATGTGGGGATGTTCGCATTTGCGAACTATTGTTCGCATTTGCGAACAAGGCGGGGCATGAGGGGACTTCGTATTTGCGATCAATGGTTCGCATTTGTGAGCCCTGCCTTGATTTGCCACCTTCGCAATTGCGAGAAATGCTTCGTAATTGCGAAGCCAACAGCTGGGTGAAAAACCAGCAGTGCAAAAATTCAGAATTTAAACCAACAGCCTATCAAATCTTTACTCGAGCCCCCCGGGCTCCAAACCAAACATGTACACAACATCAAAAACACATTATGAACTTGTTCGTGCGATCACATCGCCAATAACACATCGTTCTAATCAAATGAAGCCTCAAGTTCATGATTTTCATACTTTTGGTTTTCAAAACTTTCAAACTTGGAACTCAAGGTCCAAAACATATCAAACGACATCCGAGTGTCACCAAACTTTGCAGAAAGCACATATATAATGTTTAAGACTTGTACCAGGCGTCGGAACCAAAATACGAGCCCGTTACCAAAGTCAATTAATTCATTTTCCTTTAACAATTACATCAAAAATAATTTCACAGAAAAATTCATAACTTGGGCTCTAGGCCTCAGAATTCGACTCCGGACGCATGTCCAAGTCCCATATTTTCCTACGGACATTTCGGGACCATCCAATCTCGGGTCCGGATCCGTTTACCAAAAATGTTGACCGAAGTCAACCATATCAATATTAATATCATTTTTATCCAAATTTCCCATAGAATTCATATTTTCTATCACAAAATCTTTCCGGCTACATGCTCGGATCGTGCACGTAAATCGAGGCAACATAGAATGAGATTTTCAAGGCCTCAGAAGCTCGAAATGATTAATAAAATAAGTGATGACCCTTTGGGTCGTCACAATTCCAAATGGATTAGCACAAGGCTCCACCTTAAACGAGCATATATAATCATGCATAAGGTTTTATGTTGTCAATAATATATCAAATCAAAGATATTTGAGTCTAGTTTCCAACTCTTCAAATTGTTTGTCATTTGGTTGTTCCTACACAAAGTTATGATCAAATTACCAAAGGATGGAAATCGCGATCCTGTGTCATGCCAGATCTGCGGTCCGCATCTTCATTCCACGCTCTAGATTTTTGTTCTGCTGTCCGCATTTTGACCTCAGATTGAACCACTGTAGCTCATTTTTGGGCATCGATTTTGCAGTGCATTCTACGGCCCGCATGTTTATTCTGCAGTGCATTCTGCTACAGCATAATTGACATCGAAGGGTTAAATTTCTAATTTTTATAACCCGACTCCATTTCAATATATTGGCTTAGCGGTTCATTTTGGGGTCATTTTCCAATGATTTTAGAGAGAGGTGAAATTATTTTAGAGAGAGAAGGAGGAACCCAACATTTAAATCATCCAAATCTTGCATCAATCTTCAAGAATCAAAAAACCCAATAACAAGTTCTTCATCTAAGAGGTAAGATTCTATACCCTAGGTTTTAATTTCGAGTTTGGAGTATTAGATAGGGTGGTAAGGTATGATTCTTGGGTATATTAGTATTAAGTATACATGCATGTACAAGCTAGGTTTATGGGATGATTTTCTAACATAAATAAGTAAGATTTGGTAGGGGTATGAAGGAAAATCATGAAAAAGAGATTTGAGATTAAGATGCTCATCTTGTATTTGATAAAATGCTCAAATGAGCTAGAATTATGAATATATTCCTAGTTTGTGTTAAAATTTACCATGTCTCAAAATAGATTGAAGTTGCTAGAATTTCTGGAATATCGTAGTAATTAAAGGAAAGCTCAAAAAAGTATGTATGGCTAAAACTCTCCCTTCTTAGAAATTGAGCTCCCATGGGGTCCCTGCGTATGATTGCAAGTCCAGAATTTGATATGTGTAGTATTCATTATTTCAAAGGATTTGAGTTTTGCAAGAATATATGTGAATGATGTACCTCAATGTGTTTAATAAGTTATTCTTGGTAAATGAGGATATGTGAAAAATGGGAACTATGTGCTAAAACGCCTAGACTTCAAGTCAAGTTTAAATTGAGATTTTGATGCCAAATTGTGTGAGAAAACTCTTTATGGTTGATCCTCCGAATTGTTCTTATTTGTACCAAATTTATTTGATTTATTTAGGTTTTGGTAATGTACAAATATGTTTGGGAAGTGAAGTAAGTGACTGTAAATGTGGTAAGATTGATCTTTCGATTCTTGCTGTGATTAGTACTTTACATGAATTGGTGTTGTGACCCTATAATTGCAAAAGATGAATTCCAATATGGTCAAGGTGCTATTATTGATAACTTAAAAAGGGTGTAAGGAAAATGAATCATGTATTGGAATGCTAAGACATTAAATTGAAAATTGAGTTGCATATCCTATGCCAAACTATGTGTAATCCTCTGTGTGTAGATATGTTTCAAAAATCATATGAATTTGGGAAATAGAGTGTGTACAGTGTGCTGAGAACTTGAATTTTATAATGTGATTGAAAAATAAGGATTCAAGAATAATTGGTGTAACTATTTGCTTATGCATTTGACATGTGTTTTTATTACAGGTTGGTGTATCCCTTCTATTGATTTGGAAGAATCCATTGTGTTTAAGGCTCCATTGTCAATAAACATGAAGTGTATGATTTTTGAGATATTTTATATGCCTAGGATTCATGGTTCCTCTCATGTGTATTTGACATCTTTAATTAAATGGCTTGTCGTCGAAATTGTTAATTGACATGAAATATGTGGAAATGATGTGAAATGTGGCAAATAAGAAATTGAGTTATGAAATATGGCCTAGCCAAGTATGTTGTAATAATTGTGGGCCCATGTGCCGATTAAATAATATGTTGACCATATGGACGGGCTATGAAATGCATAGGGGTATAATATAAAATGTCGAACCTATGGACGAGCTATGAAACGCATAGGTATATAATATAATATGTCGAACCTATGGACGGGCTGTGGAACACATAGGTATATCATATAATATTTCGAACATATGGACGAGCTATGAAACATATAGGTATATAATATAATATATCGAACCTATGGATGGGCTATAAAACGCATAGGTATATAATATAATATGCCAAACCTATGGATGGGCTATGAAACGCATAGGTATATAATATAATATATCGAACCTATGGACGTGTTATGAATCACATAGGTGTATAATATAATATGTGGAGCTTATGGATGGGCTATGAAACGCATATGTGGATAATATAATATGATGTGTGAACCCTATGGACGGACTATGAAACGCATAGGTGTATAATTTGATATGTGAACTCATTGAATGGGCTACGAAACACAACCTAGAGGTAGGGAAATTTATGTGAAAGCTGTGTGATCCCTTTTTTGATAATGTTGTGATCACTTAAAGTGTTTGAGTTTTACTTGTGTTCTTTATTCTTGTTTGATAGTTCTTTCTAGTTAGATGGTATTTAGTTATACATACTAGTGCTATTCAATGGGGGTGCTACATTCATATTATTATTGTAGGTGATTCTATAGCAGGCAGTTTTGGTCGCAGCTAGTGACGCATATTCGTTTCAGCTGAGTTGGTGAGCTCCATTACATTTCGGGTCCCTGTACGATTGTTTATCATGTACTTTGTATTTAGAGATATAGCCGGAGCCCTGTTGCCGGCATTTCCACTTTATTCTTTAGTTATATTTAGAGGCTCCATAGACAGGTTATGGGTAGTGTCGAGTATTGAAAATTAAAAAAGAAATATTGATGTTTGGTAATGATATTTAAAACTTGTAATCTCTTTGAGGTTGTGGATGAAGATGCTAATGAAAATGAAATGGAAATCATTAATTTATGTTTATAGAATTTGATTAATGCAGTCAATCTATTATTTATTCATGAATTAGTTTGGATAGAATGAGACCTAACAGGCTTGCTCGGTCGAGTTTACTCGGTTGAACGTCGGTCGCGCTCCTCGGATTTTGCGGCGTGACATTGAACTGGAACTCAGGCTATGCGCCTTCGCCATCAAAATGGACAAATTTCAACAACAGTTGAACTGGGACTCAGGCTATGCGCCTTCGCCAACAAGTTCAACTATGGTTTAACCAAGACTAAGGCTATATGCCTTCACCATCAGAATTGGAAAAGTTCAACAGTAGTTGAACTGGGACTCAGGCTATGCGTCTTCGCCAACAAGTGCAAACTATGATTGAATCAAAACTTAGGTTGTGCACCTTCGCCATCCAAATTGATAAAGTTCAACAACAGTTGAACTTGGACTCAGGCTATGCGCGTTCGCCAACAACTTCAACTATGGTTGAACCAAGACTCAGGCTATACGCCTTTGCCAACAAAATTGACAAAGTTCAACAACTGTTGAACAGGGACTCATTCAATGCGCCTTCCCCAACAAGTTCAAATTATGGTTGAACCAAGATTCAGGCTATGTGCCTTCGCCATCAAAATTGACAAAGTTCAACAACAATTGAACTGAACTGGGACTCAAGCTATCTGCCTTCGTCGGCAAGTTTAAATTATGGTTGAACCAAGACTCAGGCTATGCGCCTTCGCCATCCAAATTGACAAAGTTCAACAACAATTGAACTGGGACTCAATCTATCTGCCTGTGCCAACAATTTTAAATTATGGTTGAACCAAGACTTAGGCTATGGGCCTTTGCCATCAAAATTGACAAAGTTCATCAACAATTGAACTAGGACTCAGGCTATGCGCCTTCGCCAACAAGTTCAAAATGTGGTTGAACCAATACTCAAGCTATGCGCCTTCGACCATCAAAATCGATAAAGTTCAACTACGGTTGAAAAAAAAGAGTCAGGCTTTGCGCCTTCACCATAAAAATTGGCATTGTTCAAAAACAATTGAACTGGGACTCAGGCTATACGCTTTCACCAACAAGTTCAACTATTGTTGAATAAAGAATCAGGATATGTGCCCTTGACGTCGAAATTGACAAAGTTTAACCACAGTTGAACTAGGACTTAGGCTATGTGCCTTCACCAACAAGTTCAAACTATGTTTGAACAAAGACTCTGGATATGTGCCTTCGCCATCAAATTTAACAAACTTTAACAATAGTGGAACTGGGACTCAAGTTATGCTCCTTCGCGAACAAGTTCAACTATGGTTGAACCAAGACTCAGTCTATGCCCCTTCGCCATTAAAATTGACAAACTTCTACAATAGTTGAACTGGGGCTCAGGCTATGCGCCTCAGCCAACAAGTTCAATATATGGTTGAACCAAGACTCATGTTATGCGCCTTCGCCATCAAAATATACAAAATCAACAATAGCTGAACTATGACTCAGACTATGCGCCTTCACCAACAAGTTAAACTATGGTTGAACCAATACTCAAGCTATGCGCCGTCGCCATCAAAATTGACAAAGTTCAACAGTAGTTGAACTGGGACTCAGGCTATGCGCCATCGCCAACAAGTGCAACTGTGGTTGAACCAAGACTCAGCTTATGCGCCTTTGCCATCAAAATTGAAAAAGTTCAACAACAGTTGAACTAGGAGTTAGGCGATGCGCCTTCGCCAAAATGTTGAAACTATTGTAGAACCAAGATTGAGGTTGTGTGCCTTCACCATCAAAATTGACAAAGTTCAATAACAGTTGAAATGGGACTCAGGCTATGCGCCTTCACCATCAAAATTGACAAAGTTCAACAATAGTTGAACTGGGACTCAGGCTATGACCTTTGCCAACAAGTTCAATGATGGTTTAACCAAGATTCTGGCTGTGCACCTTTGCCATCAAAATTGGCAAATTTCAGCAGAAGTTGAAATGATACTCTAGCTATCTGCCTTCGCCAACAAATTAAAACTATTGCTGAATCAAGACTTAGGATCTGCACCTTCTCCATCAAAATTGACAAAGTTCAACAACAGTTAACATGGACTCAGGTTATGCGCCATCACCAACAAGTTCAATTATAGTTAAACCAAGACTAAGGCTATGCGCCTTCACCATTAAAATTGACAAAGTTCAAATACAGTTGAACTGGGTCTCGGGCTATGCGCCTTCACCAACAAGTTCAAACTATTGTTGAACCAAGACTCTGGCTATGCGTGTTCGCCGTCAAAATTGACAAAGTTCAACAATAGTTAAACTACGACTTATGCTAGGCGCCTTCGCCAGAAAGTTCAAACTATGGTTGAACCAAGACTCAGACTATGAGCCTTCACCATCAAAATTGAACTAGTTCAACAACAGTTGAATTGGGACTCAGGATATGCGCCTTTGCTGACAAGTTCAATTACGGTTGAACCAAGACTCGGGCTATGCGCTTTCGCCATCAAAATTGGTAAAGTTCAACAACAATTTAACTGGAACTCACGCTATGCGCCTTCGCCAACAAGTTCAAACTATGGTTGATTGAAGACTCAGGCAATGCCCATTCACCATAAAAATTGACAAAGCTCAACAACAGTTGAAGTAGAACTCAGGTTATGCGCCTTCGCCAACAAGATCAAATATGCAATAACCAATACTAAGGCTATGCGCCTTCACTATCAAAATTGGAAAAGTTTAACAACAGTTGAACTAGGACTCAGGATATGTGTAACGACCCGGCCGGTCGTTTTAGAAAATTTCGCCCCAATCCCTAATTTAACTGTTTTCCTAAGTACACTTCTGCTATTGTGGTTTGCCGGGAGAGTCGGTCCTGAAATTTGAAGTATTTTGGGACACTTAGTCCCTAAATGAGAGCTTTAAAGATAGAAAATGGTTCGTAACCGGAACAGTGTTAAGACGATCTCGGAATGGAAATCCGATGGTTCCATTAGCTCCGTTGGGTGATTTCGGGGTTGGGAGCGCGTTCGGAATGTATTTTGGAGGTCCTTAGCTCAATTAGGCTTGAAATGCCGAAGGTTGAAATTTTGGCGAATCCGAACGTTAGGTGAGATTTTGATCCGGGGGTCGGAATGGAATTCCGACAATTTCTGTAGCTTCGTTATGTGAATTTGGATATGTCCGCAAAGTTTCGGGTCATTCGGACGTCGTTTGGTCGGGTTTTAGATCGAATGTGCAATTCGGAAAGTTTTAAGAAATTTAGGCTTGAATTCGATGTGAATTATGGGTTTTGATGTTGTTAGACGTGTTTTTATGATTTGAACGAGTTCATATCGTGTTAAGGAGCATGTTGGTGGTTTTCGTTGGGGTCCCGGGAGCCTCGGGATGAATTCGGGGGTCCAAACGGACCAATTTGTGCCAAAAGGCACTGCTGTTTCTGCTGCAATAATTGCAGAGCAATTTTGCTCTCCGCGATCGCAGAGATGGCCATGCGATCGCGTAAGGGAAAAATCCTGAGCTCTGCGATCGCGAAGTAAAGCCTGCGATCGCGTATGTCTGGAGTTTGAACCAGTGCGATCACGTGAGGTTTCATGCGATCGCGTAGGGTATTGGTCGGAAGTAGTGCGATCGCGTGAGGGAGTATGCGATCGCGTAGGGTAGTTTGGGGGGGGGGGAGCCGGACGAGTTTGTTCTTCGCGATCGCGTTAGTACATTTGCGATCGCGTAGGGTTGCTGAGTTGTTCACTGCGATCGCGTCCAGGGTCACGCGATCGCGTAGAGGAAAATTAGGCCGCCCATATTTTGTGCATCGCGATCGCAAGCCCAGTGCTGCGATCGCGTAGAGTAAAATGGCCTGGCAGTGACTTTAAGTTCAGAACATTTCAGTTGCGGCCTAACACACCAAAACCGCCATTGTTGAGCTCCAAGAGAGGATTTTGAAGGGGAAACGCTGGGATATCATCGGGAAATCATCGGGGGTAAGTTTCTTGACCTTAATTCGTTGGTTTATCATGAAATCCGTGATTATTTCACCGAAATTGGAAGATTAAAGGTGGGTTTGAGCCCTAGGCCTAAATGTTAGAAAATCTCTTATTTGAGTGGGCAAATGGAGTCCGATTTTGGTAAATTTTATATGCCTAGACTCGTATTGAGATAAGGAACCCGAATAATAATTTCCGAAATAACAACAATAAGATGATTACTGCAATCATCTACAATTTAAGCTAACAACAAATAACCAACTCAATAAAACAAGTCCAGGACCTATGGGAATCGAACCCACAGTCCCATTGACGGTACCTCTGGGTCTCCGGGAATCGAACCCGCAGCCCATGTCTCAATAAATAATCAATAACTCAGGATCTCCGGGAATCCTACCAATAACTCAGGATCTCGGGAATCAAACCCGTAGTCCCTACCAATAACTCAGGATCTCGGGAATCGAACCTGTAGTCCCTACCAATATCACGCCGGGTCTCTGGGAATCAAACCCACAGCTCTGGGTCTCCGGGAATCGAACCCGCAGTCCACAAGCACAGCCAATAAAGGAATCCACGGAGAGAATAATTATGCTTAACTATAACTTCACCGAAAAATAGTGCCAATAATTATCAGGGAGTTCAAATAAGGCAATTAGGCAACTAAACAGTTTAGTGCTACCTAATCATGCTTTTCTAACCACTACCGGGTAAAAATATCAAATTAACAGCCAAAGACAGGAATATCGCTCATCGAACATTTGAAATAAAGTACGTGTTCAACAACCAGCGCATGTACATGCCCGTCACCTCGCGTACAAGGCATTTAAACTATCACATAATATCCTAGGGGTAAAAATTCCCCCACACGAGGTTAGACAAGCCACTTACCTCGACTCCGATACAAAACCGCTATGAAACAACTCTCTTGCTGCGAATGTCGTCCTCCATAGGTGTAGTATCTGATAAAAATCAATAGAATCACATCAAAATAGGCCAATTGGGCATTACCCAATCAAAATAACTCAAAATACACCAAACCCACAAGTTGCCAAAACCCGACTTTTACGCTTATCGAAAAATCACGAAAATTATATATTCGGGTTCCTTATCTCAATATGAGTCTAGGCATATAAAATTTACCAAAATCGGACTCCATTTGCCCACTCAAATCAGAGATTTTCTAACATTTAGGCCTAGGGCTCAAACCCACCTTTAATCTTCCAATTTCAGTGACATAATCATGGATTTCATGATACCAACGAATTAAGGTCAAGAAACTTACCCCCGATGATTTCTCGATGATATCCCAGCGTTTCCCCTTCAATTCCCTCTCTTGGAGCTCAACAATGGCGGTTTTGGTGTGTTAGGCCGCGACCGAAATGTTCTGGACTTAAAGTCACTGCCAGGCCATTTTACTCTACGCGATCGCAGCACTGGGCTTGCGATCGCGATGCACAAAATATGGGCGGCCTAATTTTCCTCTACGCGATCGCGTGACCTGGACGCGATCGCAGTGAACAACTCATCAATACTACGCGATCGCAAACGTTCTAGCTTGTGTGGTTTCTCGGTCTTCTCTATTTGACCGCATCAGGGAGCGTCAGTTCGACGACCCTCATTTGCTTGTCATTCAGGATAGAGTTCGGCGTGGTGATGCTCGAGATGTTACCATCGGAGATGATGGAGTTATGAGGATGCAGGGCGCATCTGTGTGCCCAATGTAGATGATCTTCGAGAGCTGATTCTAGCAGAGGCCCATAGCTCGCGGTATTCCATCCATCCGGGAGCCGCGAAGATGTATCAGGACTTGAAACAACATTACTGGTGGAGGCGGATGAAGAGAGATATAGTTGATTATGTTTCTAGATGCCTCAACTACCAGCAGGTGAAGTATGAGCATCAGCGTCCGGGTGGATTGATGCAACAGATTGAGATTCCCGAGTGGAAATGGGAGCGCATTACCATGGACTTTGTATCCGGACTTCCACGGACTGTCAGGAAGTTTGATTCCATTTGGGTTATTGTGGATCGGCTGACCAAGTCCGCCCATTTCATACCGGTGAGCACTGCTTATTCATCGGAACGACTGGCGGAGATCTATATCAGGGAGATAGTTCGGCTGCATGGTATTCCAGTTTCCATCATTTCGGATAGAGGCACTCAGTTCACTTCACGGTTCTGGAGAGCCGTACAGCAGGAGTTAGGTACTCGGGTGGAGCTGAGCACAGCGTTTCATCCCCAGACTGATGGTCAGTCCGAGCGCACTATTCAGATTTTGGAGAATATGTCCCGTGCGTGCGTGATTGAGTTTGGAGGTTCATGGGATCACTTTTTGCCGCTGGTAGAGTTTGCTTATAACAACAGCTACCAGTCTAGTATTCAGATGGCACCGTACGAGGCCCTATATGGTAGGAGGTGCAGGTCTCCCGTGGGTTGGTTTGAGCCGGGTGAGGCCAGGTTGCTAGGTACTGATATGGTTCAGGATGCTATGGACAAGGTCAAGGTGATTCAGGACAGACTTCGTGCAGCCCAGTCTAGACAGAAGAGTTATGCGGACAAGAAGGTTCGCGATGTGGCTTTTATGGTTGGCGAGCGGGTTCTACTTCGAGTCTCGCCCATGAAGGGCGTTATGAGGTTTGGGAAGAAAGGGAAGCTGAGTCCTAGATTTATTGGCCCTTTTGAGATTTTGAGGCGTGTTGGGGAGGTTGCTTATGAGTTGGCCTTACCTCCCAGCCTAGCCGGAGTTCATCCCGTATTTCATGTCTCCATGCTCCGGAGATACCTTGGTGACCCGTCGCATGTGTTGGATTTCACTTCTGTTCAGCTAGACAAGGATTTGTCTTATGTTGAGGAGCTAGTAGCCATTCTAGACAGGCAGGTCAAAAAGCTAAGGTCAAAGAACATCGCTTCGGCAAGGTTCAGTGGCGGGGCCAGCCGGTCGGGGAGGCGACTTGGGAGACCGAGCAGGATATGCGCAGCCAGTACCCTCATCTTTTCACTACTCCATCGAGGTTAGGCTTGGCACTTACTGAGTACCGCCGTGGTGTACTCATGCTACTCTTCTGCACACTTTTGTTGTGCAGATCCAGGTACATCAGGACAGGTTCACACCAGGTGATTTAGCAGCGCTTTGGGAGACCTCGAGGTATGATCTGCTACGTCCGTGGATCCGGAGGCCTTCCTTCTATTCTAGTGCTAGTAGATGTCTTTCCTTCATTCCGTTGTTAGATACTCCTTTTACATAGAGCTACAATTGTATGATCTCTTTTAGTCTGTGTTACCCGTGGGATTCCGGGTCTTGGTAGTGTTTTAAACAGTGTATTTGACTGGTGTATGTGCCAAGCGGAACGGATTACATTCCTTTCATCTTATTTTTCCACTAATTCTTATTAAATGTTCATAAACCGGTATATTCCGCAACGTGTTAGGCTTACCTAGTCATGGGGACTGGGTGCCATCACGACATGTCCACGATTGGTGGACTAGGGTCGTGACAAGTTGGTATCGGAGCACTAGGTTCATAGGAGTCACGGGACACAGACCGGTTACTTAGAGTCTCGCTGATCGATACGGAGACGTCTGTATTTATCTACGAGGGGCTATGTAACCGTTTAGGAAACTCTTCATTTCTTTGGATTCCTTGTCGTGCGACATTTTTGGCATCAAAATCTAAACTATTGATTTCTATTCTCTCACAGATGGTGAGGACACGAGCTA
>JASVEL010011122.1:0-131135 GCA_032618575.1 Nicotiana noctiflora
TTGATTTTCTAAAGGTTTTGGTCTAGGGTGAAAACTCCCATTAATTACCCAAATTCCTCCATTTTCATGAAAAACTTGCATAATATTATCAACAACAATCATAATTGGAGTCCATAATTGATTACCTGAAGAAACCCCTTGAATCTCCCTTCAAAATCGCCCAAATCGCCTCTAAAGCCGAGACCCAAAATGTGTGAAATGTTCTAAAATTTTCCTAACTTCTGATACACTTACTTACAGCGATTTTCGCTTCTGCGGAACATTTTCCGCTTCTACGCATCCGTATCCGCGACCAAAGGGTCGCTTCAGCGGTTCCGGGCCTGGCCGGCCATTTCCGCTTCTGCGAACAAGAGGGCCGCTTAAGCGGATCCGCTTCTGCGAAGAAGCATCCGCTTCTGCGGACACGTCCGCCTCTGCGCATAATTGACCGCTTCTGCGGTCTCGCCCAAACGGTAAGATGTCCGCTTCTGCGGACCATGTCCATTTCTCCCCGTCCGCTTCTGCGATCACTGGCATCGCACCAGCGACCCCGCTTCAGCGGATTGGATTCCGCTTCTGCGGAAATAGCCGCTCCTGCGCATCTCGTCCGCTTCTGCGGACACGCTCCTGCGCCCAAAATTTCGCAGGAGCGGAAACAACAGAAGGAGGATCCCAACCTGCAATTCTTCCACAATTTCTCCCGTTTAACGATCCGAAATCACCCCGAGGCCCCCGGGACCTCATCCAAACATACCAACACATCTTAATACCTTATTCGAACTTGCTCAAATCCTCAAAACACGTCTAACAACATCAAATCCCATAATTCACGTCGAATTCAAGCCTAAATTTCTTAAAACTTTCCGAATTGCACATTCGATCAAAAACCCGTCCAAACGACGTCCGAATGCTCTGAAAATTTGCGGACATATCCAAAATCACATAACGAAGCTACAGAAATTATCGGAATTCCATTCCGACCCCCGGATCAAAAATCTCACGTATCGATCGGACTCGCCAAAATCTCAACCTTCGGCATTTCAAGCCTAATTGAGCTACGGACCTCCAAAATACATTCCGAACGCGCTCCTAACCCCGAAATCACCTAACGGAGCTAATGGAACCATCGGATTTCCGTTCCGAGATCGTCTTAACACTGTTCCGGCTACGAACCGTTTTCTAGTTTCAAAGCTCTTATTTAGGGACTAAGTGTCCCAAAATGCTCAAATTTTCGGAACCGACTCTCCCGGCAACCCACAATAGCAGAAATGAACTTAGGGGAATAGTTAAATTAGGGATTGGGGCGTAATTTTCTAAAACGACCGGTCGGGTCGTTACATCTTCCCACACTTAAAGATTCGTTCGTCCTCGAACGAGCATAGAAAACATACCTGGAGTAATGAAAAGATGAGGGTACTGGCTGCGCATATCCTGCTCGGTCTCCCAAGTCGCCTCCTCGACCGGCTGGCTCCGCCACTGAACCTTTACCGAAGCGATGTTCTTTGACCTTAGCTTTCTGACTTGCTTGTCTAGAATGGCTACTGGTTCCTCAACATAAGACAAATCCTTGTCTAGCTGAACAGATGTGAAATCCAACACATGCGACGGGTCACCATGGTATCTCCGGAGCATGGAGACATGAAACACGAGGTGAACTCCGGCTAGGCTGGGAGGTAAGGCCAACTCATAAGCAACCTCCCCAACACGCCTCAAAATCTAAAAAGGGGCAATAAATCTAAGACTCAGCTGAGCACATTAGCCTGATATATCTGAAGATATTCCCTCTTGTTTAAGCAATTAAGTCTTAGAGCCTAATTCCAACATCCGGAATTCTATGTCGGGCTTGTTTTCATCAAGAGATCACTCAATATTCCTCAAACGCCGTCCTCAAACATGATTGCATAACCTTGCTGGATTCTTACCTTGCAACTCAAAATCCACAAGACCACAATAATATTTTATGATCAAATTAGCCAAAAATTCAACGAATCAGATGCTCCCATCACACCTCATGATCTACATAGGTCTCGTTCCAACCTTTACAATACTGACACGATGGAAGAGATGTGTTGATATCCATCACCAACTACTGAATCAACAATTCATTGGTCCATACTCCTGACAAGATCCATTACCCTGTCCTAAACCAGAGGATGATCATTTCCTCTATAGTATACTTCATATAATCAATTTGCACTGACCCCAAATCACATAATCTCATCTCACCCAGTACGAACTGCTCAAGCGATAAGCCACATCGGACATAATCAAAAGTCCCACAAGATGACACAATGTGCTACTAATCCACTAATACGTACGTGATACAAAGGAAGGCGAAAACTAGAGAGAATTATTCAGCTCTCACATAAACATGGGCCTCCTCTGAAAATAGGAAACATAACACATAAAAGCAATTATAGACACCGAAATAGACACCACATTGTTGCGGCGTGCAACCCGATCCCAACAATATGCCCATGGCGGCGTGCCACCCGATCCCAACAATATAACCATGGCGGCGTGCCACCCGATCCCAACAATATAACCATGGCGGCGTGCCACCTGATCCCAACAATATAACCATGGCGGCGTGCCACCCGATCCCAACAATATAAAACTCACACAAGGAGTCATATGTCGAGTTGAATAGCTCGTCACATCAAAACACTGAATATCGATCATAAGCACACTAAGGTGCATGATATCAGACACAATGAAACATATAGCGCTATAGGCTACAACTCAAGCACAACTGAGGTGCGATATAAGATCCGAGTCTCAAGAGCCATCATGCTCCTATAACATCACCGCTGAGCGGAACCCCAACACATAAGGAACTTACCAAGCCGTCTCACACTCATACGGCACAATATATCTTACATGTATTAACCAACCGCGAAATAAGACCGCGACTATCCCTTCATAAAGGGCGCATTGCTGGAAGAAACATAATTGGCCTGACGCAAGGCTCACTTCCACATTTAAATCTATCCACCGACCTTAAGTCTATCATGGTCGTGCCAAGATAAGTCAATAGTATTTCACAGGTCTATAACCCAATAAGCAGAGTGCCCTCCAGGCATAAGTTCTCAAATGGATGATATCACCAAACTCCTCATACTTGGTTTAAATTTCTAACCAATCAAGTGACTACAAGTCACACCTATACAATCTTCTTGTGGGTCAAGCTCCCACCGTCTTCCGAATAATTAAACGGACCTGCACATTCAGCCCACCGGCTGCACTAACACTGAAAAGCGATCAGGAGTCCCTAACCGGGATGCAAAGCCTTTCTCATAGAACACCGACCTCAAATGATACCGATGCTAATACCCATCTTACTCAAAACACCGACACTCTTTCCCTGCTCATCCGAGCTCTTTATATCACATTCATTGACCAAACTGTGACCTTGGTCCTTACTTCAAATTTCATACTACTCGCTGCACCCCACGTGCCGATATACGATAGACACAATTTCCATCATAGCTCTAGAACTGACGATAGGCTAATACTTCATCACATAAGACCTTCCATTTAACTCATTTTAGGAGAACTATAGCAACACACAGTGAGTTCTCATAACCGTTGAATATGCCAATCTCTAAGTAGTGGTCCAAGCCACCATAACCCTTTCCGAGATCCGCCTACTCATAACAGGCCTTTAACAGAAGAATACTTCAGAATTACATCAATCACTGCGGCCGACAAGTCTCAAATGCACCGCCACAAATCACATGCATAATTCGATCACGTTGCATGAATCGATCATTGACACCAATACGCCAACTCAACTATGGCCGATCAATCTACTTCCTTCCAGGTTATCCTTGATTGCCTTAGAAATGTTAATATCTTCCTTCAATACCTAACTTATTCCAACCGCACTTACCCCGAGTGACCTTAAATCACGAGGCCATGCTATCTCAAGAACGACGACCATTTCATGTCTCTCAAATACTACACCACAAGTCAAAACATCATAGATCGTTTTGTGCTTTTCTTCATAAGTTGCTTCAAAAGCTTGAGCCTCAACTGTACTTATAGACTCAGAATTATTAGGCACCACACTTTACCTCTTGAATTCACTAGGACCGCTATTGAGAACCATCCGGTTCTAACTTGCCCCAGTACGCAACCAACTCTACTGAATTTCTTTATAACATATGAATACCCTCTCGATAAAGCACCTAGCGGAATTACTTCCCGCGAAGCCTGCACCTATACGAGGCATAAATCATGAATTTTTCCCTCAAGTTTGAACACGAGCCAGTAAGGCTAAACATAACATGCATTCAACAATACATATACTCAAATTACCACACATGGTCCTTTTCCCGTGGCTGCAATAACACAATAATACGCTGGTATCCATAATTCACACGGGTAATTAACCATGCGATCCAATCTTAAGCGGTGGGACTCTCCCACTTAGCCCAAAGCCACTATTACACGACTCTCGAACACATTATAACCATTCTCTCAAGTCATTTACTATTATTCAACCTGCAACTCACTTGATCCAACGAATATAACCACCTGTGCTATATTAGCACTCTAACACCATAGGGTATGAACTCATCCCAATACAACCAAGCATATTCCCGCTCTATGTATCGAACATTCTTTACCACGACGGCTTAAGACATACTGTGATTCTCACACCTACGAAGCACCATGTAGCCTTCGCCGAAGTCTTCCCTGCTGATAATGAAATATAGAATTATTATGGACACGGGAACATCAAAAGTCCCAACGTCATACCATACGAGTCTCAACTCTTACTCTTCCACAAGTTCCAAAGAACTTTTTGAATAGCACCTAAATACAGTGCGAGCCAAATCGGATATGATACATGACCCATAATTTGGTCGTTGATAGTGAAATCCTTTCGGTTAGCACGAAGCCTTAAAGATACATCTTGCTAATCCACGATAATAGCCTTTATCATATGTACGTCTTCATCATAAGACAACCCAAGACATTGGTTTGGTACATGTCCTTCTTAAGACAGTTAAACTCATTTCCCCCAGTATCTCTGCTGGCTGAATTCTTCGCTAAATAGGTATCTCATATGAACCATATAGTCTTTATTACCACTAACTATCTTTAGATCTACATCCACCTCGTGATTCTACCTTTATTGTGACGATTAGGCAGTTAAGTAAACCTTCTCAAGACCATACTTATCAACTGAATGTCAGAACCTAGTGCACCCCCATGTGCACGGTTGAAGATCTCTCAATTCTATTGCATTATCGATATGGATGACACGCGGTAACAATGGTTGAGTAAATTCTTGACTTCCTTGAGATCTCTCTGCAGCGTCGCGAACCGTTGGCGCATACTTGATACCGAGTGCGCAAATTTCAATACACGAGTGGATGCAAAAGAACATATGACATAGGCTTCAACTGAATAAATGACGCACGATAAGGAATTCAAAGAATTGAAGAGTTTCCTAAACAGTTACATAGCCCCTCGTAGATAAATACAGACGTCTCCGTATCGATCAGCAAGAATCTAAGTAACCGGTCTGTGTCCCGTGACTCCTACGAACCTAGAGTTATGATTTGATAATGTCACGACCCTAGTTCACCAATCGTGAACATGTCGTGACGGCACCCAGTTCCCACGACTAGGTAAGCCTAACACTTTGCGGAATGTACAAGTTTATGAACTTTAAACAAGAAATAGCGGAAAATGATATAAATAGGAATGTAATCCGTGCCGCTTGGCACATACACTCGTCAACACACTGCATAAAAATACCACCAAGACCCGGAATCCCACGGGTAACACAGACTAAAAGAAATACAATTGTGGCTCTATGTGTAAAGAGTATCTAAGACAACGAAATGAAGGAAAACATCTACTAGAACTATCAGAATAGAAGGAGGGCCTCCGGATCCGCGGACGTAGCAGATCATACCTCGAGGTCTCCCAAAGTGCTGCTGAATCACCTAGTATGGGCCTGTCCTGATGTACCTGGATCTGCACAACAAAAGTGTGCAGAAGAGTAGCATGAGTACACCACGGCGGTACTCGGTAAGTGCCAAGCCTAACCTCGATGGAGTAGTGACGAGGAAGGTCAGGGCCCTACTGAGAGAACAATAATATAATGATGATAACAATAATAAGCAGTTTAAATAATTATGAATCCGAATGACGACAGTAAAGTGATTTCTGCAACCGTCTACAATGTAAGCTAGCAGCAAGTAAATAACTAAATAAAAACTCAATCGGCAAGTCCAGGACCTGTGGGAATCGAACCCACAGTCCCATTGACAGTACCTCTGGGTCTCCGGGAATCGAACCCGCAGCCCATATCTCAATAAATAATCAATAACTCAGGATCTCCGGGAATCGAACCCGCAGTCCCTACCAATAATCTCAGGATCTCGGGAATCGAACCCGTAGTCCATATTTCAATAATCTCAGGATCTCGGGAATTGAACCCGTAGTTCCTACCAATAACTTAGGATCTCGGGAATCGAACCCGTAGTCCCTACCAATAACTCGGGATCTCGGGAATCGAACCCGTAGTCCCTACCAATAAATCTCAAGATCTCCGGGAATCGAACCCGCAGTCCACACCATTATCACTCCGGGTCTCTGGGAATCGAACCCACAGCCCTGGGATCTCCGGGAATTGAACCCGCAGTCCACAAACACAGCAAGTAAAGGAATACACAGAGAGAAATATAATATGCTTAACTATAACTCCACCGAGGACTAGTGCCAACAATTATCAAGGAGTTCAAGTAGGACAATTAGGCAATTAGACACCGGGAATTGAACCCACAGTCCACAAACAATATCACTCCGGGTCTCTGGGAATCGAACCCACAGCCCTGGGATCTCCGGGAATTGAACCCGCAGTCCACAAACACATCAAATAAAAAAAACACACAGAGAGAATATAATATGTTAAATTACAACTTCATCAAAATTAGTGCCAACAATTTATCAAGAGTTCAAGTAAATCAACTAGACAATTAAACATGTTGAATCCTAGCTAATCATGTTTTTCTAAGTAATACCGGGTAATGGTAACGCTTTTATCAGCTAAGAGCAGGAATATCACTAATCGGACAATTCAAGTAAAGTGTGTGTTACAACAACCAGCGTATGTACACGCCCGTCACCTCGCGTACAAGGCATTTAAACTATCACATAATATCCTAGGGGTGAAAGTTCCCCCACACGAGGTTAGACAAGCCACTTACCTCAATTCCGGTACAAAACGGCTAAGTAATAACCCTCTTGCCACGAATGTCGGCCTCCACAAGAGTAGAATCTGATAAAAATCAATAGGATCACATCAAAATAGGCCAATTGGGCATTACCCAATCAAATTAACTCAAAATTCACCAAAACCCACAAGTTGCCAAAACCCGACTTTCGGTACGCTTAACGAAAATTCACGAAAGTTATATATTCGGAACCCTTGTTTCAATACGAGTCTATGCATATAAAGTTTACCAAATTCGGACTCCGTTTGCCCACTCAAAACCTTGATTTTCTAAAGGTTTTGGTCTAGGGTGAAAACTCCCATTAATTACCCAAATTCCTCCATTTTCATGAAAAACTTGCATAATATTATCAACAACAATCATAATTGGAGTCCATAATTGATTACCTGAAGAAACCCCTTGAATCTCCCTTCAAAATCGCCCAAATCGCCCCTTAAGCCGAGACCCAAAATGTGTGAAATGTTCTGAAATTTTTCTAACTTCTGATACACTTACTTACAGCGATTTTCGCTTCTGCGGAACATTTTCCGCTTCTACGCATCCGTATCCGCGACCAAAGGGTCGCTTCAGCGGTTCCAGGCCTGGCCGGCCATTTCCGCTTCTGCGAACAAGAGGGTCGCTTAAGCGGATCCGCTTCTGCGAAGAAGCATCCGCTTCTGCGGACACGTCCGCCTCTGCGCATAGATGACCGGCTTCTGCGGTCTCGCCCAAACGGTAAGATGTCCGCTTCTGCGGACCATGTCCATTTCTCCCCGTCCGCTTCTGCGATCACCGGCATCGCACCAGCGACCCCGCTTCAGCGGATTGGATTCCGCTTCTGCGGAAATAGCCGCTCCTGCGCATCTCGTCCGCTTCTGCGGACACGCTCCTGCGCCCAAAATTCCGCAGGAGCGGAAACAACAGAAGCAGGATCCCAACCTGCAATTCTTCCACAATTTCTCCCGTTTAACCATCCGAAATCACCCCGAGGCCCCCGGGACCTCATCCAAACATACCAACACATCTTAATACCTTATTCGAACTTGCTCAAATCCTCAAAACACGTCTAACAACATCAAATCCCATAATTCACGTCGAATTCAAGCCTAAATTTCTTAAAACTTTCCGAATTGCACATTCGATCAAAAACCCGTCCAAACGACGTCCGAATGCCCTGAAAATTTGCGGACATATCTAAAATCACATAACGAAGCTACAGAAATTATCGGAATTCCATTCCGACCCCCGGATCAAAAATCTCACCTATCGATCGGATTCGCCAAAATCTCAACCTTCGGCATTTCAAGCCTAATTGAGCTATGGACCTCCAAAATACATTCCGAATGCGCTCCTAACCCCGAAATCACCTAACGGAGCTAATGGAACCATCGGATTTCCGTTCCGAGATCGTCTTAACACTGTTCCGGCTACGGACCGTTTTCTAGTTTCAAAGCTCTTATTTAGGGACTAAGTGTCCCAAAATGCTCAAATTTTCGGAACCGACTCTCCCGGCAACCCACAATAGCGGAAATGAACTTAGGGGAACAGTTAAATTAGGGATTGGGGCGTAATTTTCTAAAACGACTGGTCGGGTCGTTACAGTTCAGTAGAGGCTCATGACTCTTGACCCTTCAGTCTATGGGAGTTAGTATATTTTGGGACTTGGTCTCCCCGCTGTTGGTATAAGTATTACTATTGTTTCGTATTTTGAAATGCTTAAACGGGT
Source organism: Nicotiana noctiflora (assembly GCA_032618575.1). NCBI lineage: Eukaryota > Viridiplantae > Streptophyta > Magnoliopsida > Solanales > Solanaceae > Nicotiana > Nicotiana noctiflora. The sequence continues at coordinate 8,941 of JASVEL010011122.1, forward strand.
TAAAGAGAGCTTCTAGCTCCGTTGTTGATATTGATTGGTCAGGCTGGCTTAGCAATGTGCTGGGCGCCATCACGACCGGATTTGGGGTCGTGACAAGGAGTCACGGGACACAGGCCGATTTATTAGAGTCTCGCTGATCGGTACAGAGACATTTGTATTTATCTACGAGGAGCTATGTAACTGTTTAGGAAAAATCTTTATTTCTTTTGAATTCCTTGTCGTGCGATATTTGGACACCAATTCTAAAGTTCTGTCTTCTATTCTCTCACATATGGTGAGGACACGTGCTAAACGAGAGGACCCGGCACACGCACCCCCTGCTATCGCCGTCAGAGGCCAGGGCCGGGGTAGAGGTCGGGGACACGCCCAAGTTGTAGCCACAGCACCCGTGCACACTGCTACTGAGGTACTGCCAACAGATCCAGTTGGAGCACAGGCACCTGGTACACCTACTATAGCTACTGCTACTCAACGCTCCAGGAGACCCTGGCTCGGTTCATGAGCATGTACACTACTTTGGATTAGGCGGGGTTTCTTCCTCTCGCTGCAGCCATATCTCATGCCGGGGGAGGGGCCTACACTCTAGCACTCCTAAGCAGAGAGTACCAATGGAGCAGGTTCCAGAGGTTATTCCTGTACCGCCTGTAGCACCAGTACAGCTCGGCGATGGGTTAGCTGTCTCAGAGGACGAGCAACACAGACTAGAGAGGTTCAAGTATGGGCGTACGGGCCGGGTCAGCCCGATTCCGAACTGGCCCAGACCTGTAGAACCAACAACCGGATCGGCCCGGTTCTTATGGAGTTGGGTGGACTGGGCTGGGTTGGGGGGTCCGTCCAAGTTTGTTAGGTTTAGGTTTGGGATCCAGTTAACCGGACCCGTGTAACCCGTTTGGCATGAACAGTGCCCAAACCGGTTAACCTGGATAGGAACCGGCCCGGTTAACTATAAAAAAAATTGAATTTTGCTGATAGATGGGGCCCACTATCCATTGAATTTCCCAATTTTCTCATTATATCCGTTGGCCAATGGATTTATTTATTAAATGGCCATTTTTTTTAATTTTGTGTTTTTAACACTTTACAAAATTAACCTTTTTAAAACTATAAATACCCCCCCCCCCCATCTTCTTCGTTTCTTCACTCAAATCTCTTTTCTCAATCTCAATTTCTTATTTCTCTCATTCTCCAATTTGCAATACTTCAATTCTCAATCTCAATTTCTCAAATCTCAAATCTCAATTCAAGTTAAATCATGCCTCGTACTTGTAGAGTGCACTCATATGTTTGGCAACACTTTGAGGTGGTAGAAGAAAATGAAGAAGGTCAGAAATTAAAGTGCAAAAACTATGGTCAAGTCTTAAATTTTCGTTCAGAGTCTGGCATAGGAAGTTTAAGGAGGCATATAAAGTATTGTCTTGAGCGTCCTCCGGAAATTCGTATTTAAGATTTTACGATAATTTGTGTTATTTTAAAAATATTAGACTTATTTATGCTTAATGTTTTAGTTTGTTCGATTAATTTGAAGTATTATTAATTTATTATGCATTAAAATTTAGTTTTACTATTTTTTTGTTAATTTACTTTTTAAATGCAAACTTTAATTTTGAATTTTGAAATAAATGTAGCACTTGTAATTTAAAAGTGCAAGTTTTTCTCATCTACTTTGTATTCTTTAAATTAATACAAAGTATTAATATAAATTATAATAGTTATACCAAATTCCCCAAAAAAAAATACTATGGGTGTTAAACGGGTGTGCCGGACCGGGCTTGTATTTTTTGGACCCGTACGGGTTACGGTCCGGGTCGGTTACGAGTTGGGTCTTAACGGGTTTAACGGGTTCGGGTTCGGGTTCATCCAGGTAAAAATTGAACCGTACGGGTTACAGGTTTAGGGGGCCGGCCCAGGGCGGGTTTAGTGTATTTTTATTTTATTTTTTTGGAATTTAGTATAACTATTGTAATTTATATTAATACTTTGTATTATTAACGAATACAAAGTAGATGAGAAAAACTTGCACTTATTAATTACAAGTGCTAAATTTATTTAAAAATTCAAAATTAAAGTTTGCATTTAAAAAGTAAATTAACAAAAAATTAGTAAAACTAAATTTTAATGCATAATAAATTAATAATACTTCAAATTAATCGAACAAACTAAAACATTAAGCATAAATAAGTCTAATAATTTTAAATTAACACAAATTGTCGTAAAATCTTAAATACAAATTTTCGGAGGACGCTCAAGACAATACTTTATATGCCTCCTTAAACTTCCTGTGCGAGACTTTGAACGAAAATTTAAGACTTGACCACAGTTCTTGCACTTTAATTTCTGACCTTCTTTATTTCTTTCTACCACCTCAAAGTGTTGCCAAACATATGAGCGCACTCTAGAAGAACGAGGCATGATTTAACTTGAATTGAGATTTGAGATTTGAGAAATTTAGATTGAGAATTGAAGTATTGCAAATTGGAGAATGAGAGAAATAAGAAATGGAGATTGAGAAAAGAGATTTGAGTGAAGAAATGAAGAAGAGGGGGGAGGTATTTATAGTTTTAAAAAAGGTTAATTTTGTAAAGTGTTAAAAACACAAAATTCAAAATAATGGCCATTTAATAAATAAATCTGTTGGCCAACGGATATAATCAGAAAACTGGGAAATACAATGTATAATGGACCCCATCTGTCAGCAAAATTCAATTTTTTTTTTAATAGTTAGCTGGGCTGGTTCCTGTCCGGGTTAACCGGTTTGGGCATTGATCATGCCAAATGGTTTACCCAGATCCGATTAACCGCATCCCAACCCTAAACCTAACAAACCCGAATGGACCCCCAACCCAGCCCACCCGACCCTTTAAGAACCGAGCCGGTCCGGTTCATGGTTCTACCGGTCTGGGCCGGTTTGGAACTAGGCTAACCCGACCCATTTAACATCCATAAAAATATACTAAACCTGGCTCGGCCCGACCCGACCTCCTCAACTCATAAACCGTACGGTTCAACTTTTACCCGGATGAACCCGAACCCATTACACACGTTAAGACCCAACCCGTAACCGGCCCGGCCCGTAACCTGTACGGGTCCAATAAATACAGGCCCATCCCGACCCACCCGTTTAACACCCATAGATTCAAGAAATATGATCCCTAGTGTTTAGTGGCCTAGCTTCAGATGATCCCTTAGGATTCTTGGAGAAGATCCATGACGGCGGGGAGTGTGAGAATCCTTTTGGAAACTTGTTGAATGAAGGTCCCTGTAATTTTGATGGACAATCCAGTGGCTAAAGTGTCAAGTTTTGAAGTTGGAAAGACGCTCATTTTCTTGGAGTTTTGGTGGTTTATTTTGGTGTCATTTCCGTTGTCCAGTTATCTCACGGTTGTAATCCGGACATTGTCTTGTGACTCAAACCCTTCTATATTTACACTTTGCTTTGTTTAGTCATAATAGCTGGTTTAGTGCTGTCTAGGTTTGTTCAAGATTTGTAACTCTAGTCTAGTTTGCTTGTTTTATAGTTTAAACCCTTTCATTGTCAGTTTAATGCAATTCTTTATTTCCGGCCATTGCTGGCCATTTCTAGTTCCCTTCTCTTGTTACAATTCTTTCATGATGATTCTAGTGACACGGCATGCATGCATAATTCTCAGCATATTTTTAAAAGTCAGTTTGGTAATGAAACAATGAAACAATGTTGAAGATGTAAGGGCACTTGAGGAAAATAAGAATATATTGGAACACTTTGAAGCCTGAATAAAGTGAAACTGGGGCAAATAGAACATAAAGTAATACTGTGGAAATGCATAATGCCACATCGGTTTGAAGCCAAGGCAAGTTTGCCCAAGTCTACAGGGACCGTTCGGGGTATTGAGAATGTTGTCCAATAGTGCTAGGTAATTGACAAATACAACAGGCAAATATGAGAATCAATCAAAAAGGGTTATATAAGATTGTTTAACTACACAGTTTGTACTTGGTATGTTTTGAAGATTGGAATGACAATGGCATTTTTATTTTGTTATCAAAACACTTTATCCTTTGTTACCACTATTGATGTGACGACCCAATGGGTCATCACCATATTTCTCCCTTTTTCCGTGCTTCTAAGGTCTTGAAAACCTCACTCTCAGTTGCCTCTATGTGAGTGCACAGTTCAGGTGTGAAGCCGGAAAGTTTTTGTGTTAAGATATATGAATTTTATGGAAAATTTGAAGAATTATGATATTATTATTGATATAGTTGACTTTGGTCAATATTTTTGGTAAACGGGCCCAGACCGGTGACGTGACGGTCCCGGGAGGTCCGTAGAAAAATATGGGACTTGGGCATGTGCCCGGAGTCGAAATCCGAGGTCCAGAACCCAGGTAAAAGAATTTTTCCGTTAAATTATTTTCAGAAATTAATAAGGAAAAATAGAAATAAAAATGAGTTAGAAAATATAGGTATCGTGCTCTTGTTTTGGTTCCGACGCCCGGTATAGGTCTTAAATATTGGTTAAGCGCTTCCTGTGAAATTTGGTCAAAATCGGACGTCGTTTGACATGTTTCGGACCTAAATAGCTAAAGTTAGAAAATTATGAACTTTGAAATGAAATCTTGAGTTTTGGGGGTTGATTCTTTGTTTTTTATGTTATTTTAGCGATTTGATCACTCGAGCAAGTTCGTATGATGTTGTTGAGTTAGTGTGTGCATTTGGTTAGGAGCCCCGGGGGCTCGGGAGTGATTTCGGGGGTGGTTCGGGGTGTTTTACACTTGAAAATCTGGTATTTTTGAGTTGTTGCTGGTATCTGGTATGGTGTTCTATGCGATCACATAGGTCCTTCCGCGATCACATAGTGTAAAAATTCAGGAGCCCAAAATTGTTCTATGCGATCGCAGCTTCCTTGTGCGATCGCATTGCCCAGCTTCCCACACCTATGCAATCGTATTGCCCACCTTGCGATCGCATAGAGCGTTTCCCAGGCCCAGTCGCACTTACTCTATGCGATCGCATCCTTCCATCCGCGATCGCAGTGCACTAGGTTCCCTACGCTATGTGATCGCAATGCCTTGTATGTGATCGCATAGGGCATTTTTTCCCAGTGATTTCTTTTGATAAAAATAGAACAGTGCACGGGATTTTTCACACAAAACACATACGGGTTCATCTCCTTCACCCTCCATTTTCAAGCTACAAGCTCCCATTCCTCCATAGCTCCTTGGGTAAGTTTCCTAACATCATTTCTTCATTACTTCTTCATCAAATCATAGTTAATCCTAGCCTAATTCATGAATTCAAAGTAGAAATTGGGGATTTTTGTAACGATCCGACCCGTCGTTACGGGAGTTACTGCCATGTTTTCCCCGTTTAATGCTTCTATATGTTTCATTATATGTGTTTGGACAATCTGAAGTAATTCGGATAGAGTTTGGTTAGAAATGAGGCAATTGGTCTCTTTTTGAGAAGGTTAGTTTGGAAAAGTCAACCGAATGTTGACTTATAAGTGAGAAGACTCGGAATGGATTTCTGATGATTCGACTAGTTTTAGGGGATGCTTTATGACTTAGGAGAGCAATCGGAATTGAATTTGGAAGTCCGGTGTAGAATTAGGCTTGAATTGGCTAAGGTTGGATTTTGGCGAATTCTGGATTGTAGGTGAGATTTTGATCTGAGGGTCGGAATAGAATTTTGAGAGTTCCAGTAGCTCCGTTAGATGATTTTGGATATGCGTGCAAAGTTTCAAGTCATTCGAAGGTGTTTAGGTCTGGTTTTAGATCAAATACAAGTTTCGGAAGTTTTAGAAGAACTTAGGCTTGAATCCGATGTAAATTTGGTGTTTTGATGTTAGTTTTGGTGATTTGAAAGTGAAACTAAGTTTGAATGATCATATGTGACATGTTAATATGTTTGTATGCGGTCCCGAGGAGCTCGGGTGAGTTTCGGATAGGTTTGGGTTGCGTTGTGCTCGTTTTTCTTATGCTTCGACATCGTTTCTTCAAGCAAAAATGATATCATATTGAACAAATGAGCTCCGATTATTGTTTTGAATGAAACATTAGATCCGTATCGTAATTACGGACCCGTAACAAAAACAATCATCAAATTTGAACATTGTATGAGGATTTTATGGCCATTTTTCTAAGGTTGCCCAGATTTTCAGGTTAATGACGAAACTGCCCCTTACGGCGTATTAAAAACCTGCACTATTTGAAATTCTTAAAACCTACATATCTCCTTCATTATAAGGTCAAATTGAGTGATTCAAAAGCCTAAATTCAATAGAATTTCTTAAGGAATCTATTGGGAGCAGTAAAACGCGTGAAAAATATACCTATAATGAGAAGGTCGAGTTTTCTTCCAGTTTTGGAACGGGAAGAAGCTTCTGAGGCGATTTTTAAGAGAGAAATCAATGGGTAATCACTGGAGGTAAGTTACTTGACTCAAAAACAGGATTTTATGTGAGAATAAACACCAAAATTCCTGAAATTGGGTAGAATATGTGAAGAACTAGGGCCTAAATCATGAAAACAAATTGTTGGGTTTTGAAAGGCCATTCGAAATCCGATTTTGATAAATTTTATATGCACGGACTCGTAGAGAGACGAGGAATGTGTTGGTATGATTTTTGGATTTTTTCGAGAAGTGGGCCCGGGGCTCGAGTTTTACCAACTTCGTGAATTGTTGTATTTTTTCGAGTAATTTTGATTGGGTTATATTTCTTTGACCCACATTTATGTTATTATTGTGGTTTTGACTAGCTTTGACGCACGAGGCAGCAAATTTGAAGGGAAAAGGTATCACGGACGAGTCCACGGTCAGCTAGAGGTGAATAGTTAGTGTATATGGTAGCTTGAGGGTTCGAAACCTCGGCTTAGCACATTGTGACGCTAGTAGGGCATGGCTCGCACCCCATGGTAGGTGCGGGGTTGATTATGACTGGGGATTGAGACTTGGTCCATCCCGGATATGAATAATATGTTATATGCGGTGAAACACATATTGTGTTAGATATATTTGTGGGTTGTAAGCCATGTTTGGGGCCTTGTGCCGACCTGTAGTATCCCTAGGGGATAGATATATATATATGTGATAGCTTGGTTTGCTTAATCACTAATCTCAGTCCTGGTTTGAAATCATTATTATAAAATGCTAAGTTGCCTGTTCTTGGAAAATTAAATAAAAATTCAAGTATTTTCATTATTAATGAACTGGAACCTGAAGATAAATAATCTGAACTGTTGTGTGACTCATATGCATGTTGTGGACTGAGGATGGATCGGACTGCACGCCGCAGTAGATGATATGATATTGCGCTTGGGCTGAAGGAGCCCCTCCGAAGTCTATACACACCCCTAGTGAGCGTCGTCGACGTTAAACGGATCGGGCTACACGTCGTAGCAGACATGTGCATTGCAATGCATTTTATCAGTAGATTATCTGTGCTATTTGTGATTTGTTGGTGTTGTTAATTCGTGGTAGGTACCGGACTGTAGTTTAGCTTTGCTTTGTGGTTTCTGTGGATTTCCTGCTTTCATCTATTATTATATACTTTTTACTCACTAAGTACTTAGTACTCACCCCTACTCCCTGCACCTTTGTGTGCAGATTTAGGTACACAGGAGGGTTAGACGAGCACTCCAGCTTATATCAGAGTTATTTCGAGTTACCGAGGTAGTTGCTGGCGTTCGCAGAACCTAGCTTCTCTTTCCATTCAGTTATTACTATATGTTTCAGACTTGAGTATTTCATTCAGTATTTCTATGACTATTCAGTTTTTTTTAGAGGCTCTAGACTCGTGACCCCAGATCTTTTGGGAGTGTTATTTCGTAATTCGCACTTCTCGGTATTTATTCATACTATTATTATTGGAGTATCTATTGACTCATATATTCTTCTTGAGTTGGTCCTTCTGGGACTGGTTTTCTAATTGGAAACGGTTGTTGGTCTAGCTTGCCTAGCTTTAGGGTTGGGCACCATCATGACCGGGTTTGGGTCGTGACAAGTTGGTATCAGAGTCTAGGATACAAGGCCTAGCGAGTCATGAGCCAGTTTAGTAGGCTATCGCAGATCGGTACGTAGACGTCCGTATCTATCCTCGGGAGGCTACCGAACTTTTAGGAAACACTTCACTTTCTTGGAATTCTTATCGTGTGTATTTGATTTAGCTGGAGAAATAACTCTTGAAATTCCTTCCACACATCTATACGCACATGCGAGCATTCAGTAATACATCTACATCGATGGCTGGAGATTCCCCGATAGAGGAGCAAGATGTAATCTCCGTGAGTTCATGTTGGGCTAGTCTGGAGGTCTTGAGGCCGAATCTTCGCCTACGGCTTGAGCACCGAAGTGCTGATTATACGAGCAGGTACTTTTCACTTATGTGGTTGGTAATGTCCTTATTATCCGGGATGGCTGTCGGATATCCACGTGATGAATAATTTAGTGCTGTGAGGTGTATTTATGTGATTTTGGTAGTGACGAAGAAGTTTGTGGGATAATAGATGAACTATTAAGCGATTCATTCCTATTGCAATCTGTTGTGTAGCCCCAAGTTATGGGCGCGTGAAGAATATTATTGTATCTCCTAGTTGGAAAGTTAAGTGCAATACGCGTGGCGGTATGAGTTTAGACTCAAAAAAAAATTGGCGGTATTTTGTATGTGTTATGATTCAAATAAGTTCAACGCATGTCCCTGTATCAATTTTGATAATGTAAAACAGGTAGTATTGAGATTAATGTTGTTGATATACATTTTGATGTTTTGTTAAGTTGTATCCATGTTGTTAGGATGGTTTTGGTGATTCTCTGGCAGCTAGATAGGCCTAATTACAAAGGAAACTCTGCCGAAATTTTTGAAAATTTTGGGACTTAGTAAAAATTTGGACACCTAGAAAATAGGCTTAACTGTTATATGGGTGAATGCAAGAAAAAAATGCAGAAGAGTTAAAATTCCAGATGATTTGTGTTTCCACAAGCTTATGAAAGAGCAAGTTTAATCTCATTATGGTATTACGACAACAATGAAGCATACGCGTTATGAGTATAATGAGTTGTGATATATGGTTTTGAGCTAAGTTGAGGAGACTGCGTTGAGTAGCTAATTGCACGATTATGTGCTATGTTGGTTCTGTCTTAAAGTATACTGTCGAACCAGTTCTGATTGCATAAATTGAGCCGACATGGCACGAGTGAAGGAAAAGTTTTGACAAGATGTCAAGAGATCGGACGAGCAGGAAGGAAGTTTCGATGGTTAAGATAAATTAATATTGTCTTCAGCATCACCTGAGAGCGGTGTTGTGTCCTGGTTAATGATTCTTGATCACTCTTCAGCGTTAGTGCGACCAGTGGTTTGGAGGTGAGCCCCATATATTGTTGTGGTAGGTTGTGGGAGTGTGTTCCACTAGAAGATTATATAAGTGTGGCAGGCAGTCACTTGACTAGTTAAAGATGTAAACCAAGTATGAAGGTTATGATAGTGTCGTTAAATTAAGGAATTTATGCTTGGAGGGTACGTGGCATATTGGGTTGTGAACTGGGGAGGATTACTCTGATTATGATGGTTTTTCTTGTGTTCTATGTAGAAAATGGAAGTTATCATGGACCTTTGAAAGGTTATTAGGCCAGTTCAGTGTGATGAGGTTCGGCTTGAAGTCGGTGGATAGATTTAATGTGAATAATGGCCCTATACCATGCCAGATGTGTACATTTTTGTAATGCGGTCCTCGTGGAGGAGTAATTAGTTAATGTTTCTTTGTCGGATGTTTCGCGTAGAGATGCATTGCACTGGGTGAGTGTGAAACGGCTTGATAAATTGCTATATGTTAAGAATCCGTGTAGGAATGACGTTATACGAGCATCTTGGCTTTGGAAATTCCAATTGTACATCGCACCTCAGTTGTGCTTGAGTTTTGTAGTTTATAACGTTAAATACTTAGCATGTGTATGGCCGATACTCGGAATTATGTTGTAATGAGCAAATTTGGCTCGATGAGCATGTTCTTATGTGATAGTTATGTGTGGATTGGGTGGCACGCCGCCATGGGTACGCTATCTGGAGCGGGTTGCATGCCGCAACAGTGTGATATTGTGTATAGTTCTCTATATGCCATCTTGGTATGCCTGGCTACCTGTTTTCCAAGGAAAGTGTGTGTTAGTGCGTAGAATTTGATAATTCCTTTCAAAGCTTGTTTTCTTTAGTACCGCATTCGAATTGGAGGCTTATTAGCACATTTGGGCATCATATGCGACATTTAATTATGTATGGAGTGGCTTATTGCCTGAGCAGTTTGTACTGAGTGAGACGAGATCATTGAATTCAGAATCGATGCAATCTGAGTATATGAAGTAAAGTAAAGAGCTAAGACCATTGTTTGGTTCAGAATGAGGTGATAGTTCTCGCCAAGAGTATAGAACTAATGAAATGTTGTTTACAGTTGCTAAGAATGTGTACAGGTCTCATCTGTCGTGTCTTCATTGTAAGAATTTGCACAAGACCTGTGTATGTGTCACGACCCCAAACCCAGTCGTGATGGCGCCCAGCCCACTGCTAGGCCAGCCCGACCAATCAACAAAGTCACGGAGCCAACAACTCACATTTAACCACTTTTAGGCATAATCAAGATCAAATAATCACAAAGAAAATATTCTAATACGGGTAACACGTCCCAAACCAACAAAACCTCCCAAAGACCAGGAGTCACAAGTCATGAGCCTCTACAGAGTATATAAAGTGTGATAGTGTCTACGACGGTGCTCAAGTGCAGAAATAGATATCAACATGAATTAAAGTAAGCTGGAAAGTCAGGTCCTGCGGACTCTGGCAGCTACCTCGACTGTCCAAATGCACTCCCGAGCAGCTATAGAATCAGCTCTGCTGTGATGTACATGGATCTGCACACAAAGTGTAGGGAGTCGGGTGTGAGTACTTCCAACTCAGCGGTAATAAAAGTAAATAATGCTGAAGGAAAGAAAACCACACAAGGCACTATCTCATGCTACACAATACATAACTATCTTTTTATTCCTTTCCAGCATATGTGAGTAGATTATTTAGAAATCTCAATTTTTAGCTTTCTTTCTTTCATGATAACATATCAATACCTGGGTACAATCTCAAGTAGTGCAAGTCTGCACTCAAATCAGCCCCTCGGGCTCAGCACTCCTTAACAATTTCCACCAGGAGATCCGGTCAATAAGGCAAATAATGCATGTGTGCCAGTAATGTATGAGTGCTAAATGTTATGCCACGTAGTACACGTAAAGCAATGTATGTATGCCATGCAATGCATATGACGCAGTGGAGTACAGCCCGATCCATGCAAAGGCGCCCGCGCTTACTGTGGGGGTTCAGACTACGGAGGGGCTCCTACAGCCCAAATGCAATATCAATATCACACCTGCTGCGGCACACAGCCCGATCCAAATACCACTGCGGCGTGCAGTCCGATCCATGCATGTGTATGCATATGCTCACATAAATCGTCATGCTCTAACATATGGCCCTCGGCCCCAATCAGTCTAACAAATAATCAAGAAAAGCCCCTTGGGCAACAATATCATATTAGCTCACAGGTAGGAATGTCATTAAGACCTTGTTCAAGTTTTTCATAACCTTATAAAAATGCTGAGTAGAAAAATACCATTTAAAAACCTTAGACTAAGACAAAAATATGCATAGTGTTATCAAGACAGTGATACCAATCCCTGAAGGATTCAAATAATCGGCACGAAGCCCAAGCATGATAATTAGTCCAATTCATAATAATTAATATCTTTTATTAGGATGTCAATTGAATTTCAAGGAATTAGGTGTTATTATTCATTACGCGGGACGAACCAAGTCACAATCCCCAATGGTGCTCTACCCCACTCCTGTTATTCGGCATGCAAGTCACCTTAATACAGCACTAAGATGTGCAAGTCCGGGGTTTACTAACCCTCAGGACATCATATACAAGTATTACCCACCTCGATCCGGTAAAAACTCAAGCTCGACGAGGCCTTAGCTCCTCGAACCAGCATCCGCGCATGCCAAAACTATCCAAATTCAGTATAAATATATCAAAATAGGCTAACGGAACAACACCCAATCGAACACAATCAAATTACATGAAAAATCACAAAGTTGCCAAAACCCGACTTTCGGTACACTTCTCGAAAAATTATAAAAGTTACATATTCGGATCCCTTATCTCAACACGAGTCCATACATATAAAGTTTATCAAAATCGGGCTTTGTTTGCCCATTCAAATCGATGATTTACCATAACCCAGGCTTAGGGCAAAAATCCCCCATTAATCCTCCCATTTACAGTGAAATAATTGAAGATTCTAAGATCAAAATCGCGTATTTAGACCATAGAACTTACCTCCAATGTTTACCCGGTGAAATTCCCTCTTGAAGCTCTCCAAAATCATCCAAATGAAATGAAATCAATGAAAGAAATAAACCAATTTCGTGTAAAAAGAATATGTCCGTGCTTCGTCGAGTTGTACCTTGCACCTGTGCTATCATATTGCTCAAGTAGTCCTTTTCCGTCGATCATAACTTCCAGTACATATGTCCAAATTACAAGTTCTTTAGTTTTATGGAAACTAGACACTAAGTTCTACAACTTTTATGTTTTGTACTTTTTGTGATTCCTTATAGATTACACGATATCAGCTCCCAAAGTAGCCAAAAAGCTGCTGAAAATCTGCTGCAACAGCAGCTTTTTCCAAAACCAAAAATGCCCGTTAGGCATCCGAAATCACCCCGAGGCCCTCAGGACCTCAACCAAAAACACAAACTCAACCTAATACGTCATTCAAACTTGCTCGGATCATAAAAATGGTACCTTAAACATCAAAAATCACCAAAATCCTAGAATTCGATTCAAACTTAAACTTAAACTTTCAAAATTCACATTCGATCAAAAACCGACCAAACAATGTCCGAATGACTTGAAAATTTGCAGACATATCCAAAATCACCTAACGAAGCTACTACAATTGTCAAAATTCCATTCCGACTCCCAGATCAAAATATCACCTATCGATCGGATTCCGCCAAAATTCCAACTTCGCCAAAATAGGCTAACTTCTTCACCGGACCTCCAAAATTACTTCCGATTGCGCTCCTAAGTCTTAACTCATCCACCCAAAACTAACCGAATCATCGGAATTCAGTTCCGAGCCCACTAACTCATAAGTCAACGTTGGGTTGACTTTTCCAACTTAAGCTTTCCTTAAAGAGATTAATTGTCCCATTTCCTACCAAAATCTATCCGAATTGACTCAAAGTTTGCACACAAGTCACATTCGACATTACGGAGTTGCACCAACTTTCAGAATTGCATTCCGACCCCGATATCAAAATTTTTACTTCTAGTCGAATTTTCTCATAAACCTTCAAATTCCTATATTTAGCCAAATGACTTCAAAATGACCTCCGGACATCCGAATTCACTTCTGATCGCGTTCCCAACTCCAAAATGACCATACGGATTTATTCCCAGACTCAAAATCCCAAATGGACATCTATAACTCTAAAATGCCCTCCAACCCAAATTTATGAAATTCTTCTAAAATACTAACTTCCATCATATACGCCGAAATGCTCACGGGTTATCAAAAACAAAATTCGGACATACGCCTGTCACACCTCCCTTTTTACTACCCCACATAAATGTATGCCTGAAAAGAGGCTTTTGTACCGATCCGTTTGGAAAGATACGTAGGGTATACCTCAATGTTCGAATACCCGAGACGGATATAACAACAAAGAGGAATGAGTTTTTCCACATAAAGGACAATCGGTTCGGGATTTTTGTTAAATTATCAGAGTCGCCACTTGGGAAGATAATGGCGTCCCAAGTCACCGGTTAATCCCGAATCCGAGGAAATTGACTCTGTTATTATAGTCCGCGAAACAAAGACCTGGATAAGGAACTCTGTTAACCCGGGAGAAGGTGTTAGGCATTCCCGGATTCCGTGGTTTTAGCACGGTCGCTCAATCATCATTTTCGAATCTTGTTTGACTTGTTATAGATTTTAACAATACATACGTGCTTATACTTTAATATTTTACAGAATTGCGACATCGCGAAAATGCACCTCGAGTCACACCGCAACTAGTGCACCTGTGACTTTTGGTACATTTAGGTTTTGCCGGGATTTGGATTTGAGTTGCACCAAGTGCACACTCGTTTACAGGGAAGGTATATTAAACCGTGCCTAATAAGTGTCTAACGGCTTTATATCTTTCGGAAAGGTTGTGAAATTTTCTATCAACCTTCCCGAATCTATTATAAACTTCAACAATTACCTATAAGGGGGCCCCAATGCTTTTGTTACTATGTGAGGCTCATCCTTGCATTTTTTAAAGTCCAAACCTATCGTTTATCTATATTTTCTATATATGTTTTTTCCTTAGTCAAATTGTCATTTCAATACCAAGACCAGGCCACTTTTATTTTCTTCATTAGGGCATGGGCTCTCGCTTTCTTACTCAAATAGGCGCTGGATCTGCCCAGATATCAAAGACCCGGGCTTTTCTCAAGCTTCTGCTCAGCAGCCCAGTCGCTTTTATATTAAAGTTCAGGCCCTCATTACATATTGGGCCCAAACCAAATAGGAACCATAATGATACGCGTAAATAACTGGAGACAAACATATACATCTGGAATTAATAAGGGAATCAAATTTGCACTTTTATTTATCAATAAAGGAAAATCAGTACACAAATTATCAACATTAACTCTGAATCAACTATCTACTGTACAGGAGAATTTAAAAGACTGTTTCTACTTTTGATTCCTACTAATGAATTTACATTAATCATTGAGTTACTTACTAGCTGAGATTAAAAGGTTACTTAATTATATATATACATATGAAAAGGCAAGATAATTATCTAGGATAAAACGAGTTATTTACAACTACACTATTATACTACTTAATTAATAAAAAATAAACCTATTCAATGTTTTTAAAGCCAATCCTATACTAATGGTTACTTTAGGTGATCGTTTCCCTTTTTAAACTTACTCAAATCTGAATTTTATTTCTTAAACTACACGAGGCTTGATTTAAACAGTCTAACCATTTCAATGATATAACTCGAATACCCACATCTAAATGATCCAAAGGTTTAAACATAACTAAACAACTGATTTTACTGTGACTTAGCTCATTGAAATGTTATTAACCCAGTTATAGATGAATCACGGATTGGTCTAGTGCTTTTCCTCTTCGAATCTTACTAATGTTTAAGTGAAGATTCACGACCTGATGTTAACTATGTGATTACAGTTTATGAAACTACTGTGAAGAACAATTAATGGTTTGAAACTATGATTAGCTAACTTATGTTTTAAAGTTTTTACCTATTTAAACTAAGTGATATACTATCTATACTAATTTACCACTATTAAACTATCTATTACACTGTTTGTTTTTGTTTTTCTGTTATCACATACTACACTACATCAATACTACAGTTCTAAGCTAATACTAAATAGCTACTACAATATTAAACTATCCAGTACATAATAACACAAGAATTAAACAGGGGCTTCATTTTTATTCAACCAAATCACCATTACATCTTCAAACGAACAGAGGTGTACCTGAATCAGCAAGAGAAACCAATGAGTCTAGGGAAAGCAAGTAAGCACAGCAACAGACTCGAACAGCAAATGCAACAGTGAGATTGAATATCCACAAATAGAAAACCACAGCAACAGCAAAATAGGAATCCAAAGCAGAACTCTAGCAGAAAACCACGAGAACAGATGAATATATGAGGCTCTCACTCAAAAATGCCCGGAAAAACTACTTGCTATATTACTGCTTTTTCTCTGAACTTTTCTTATCAAAAGCCAGCCCCTATCACACTCTTTTTTGTGGTATTTATAGTTGTGAGAAGGGCAGATTTCTTGGGGAGAAAGAATGGGATTAAATCCCACTTCTCCCCCTTATAAAATTGCTAAACTTACACTAAGACCCCAATTTCTGTTATCAAATCCCTTCCAGCATGTGCTGGAAGGTTCTATTAGATTCCTTTTTAATGCTTTTACCATAATATCCCTAAGGGTTGAAGATTTTTACTGATTTCCCTTTTTAGGAAGACCATTATACCCTTTAATCTCTGCAAAATTGCAGAAATCAGGGGTATAAATGACTCTCATACCCCTATGTGTTCTAAATAATTCACTATTTTACCTATTTGGATTCCTTTTATACCCTTAGTGACTTTGTTGTTTTACCCGACCTACCTAGGTCAGGTTTTCAGCATTTTAGGGCTTATTTAACTAATGGCCAGTCCTTGTATTGGTATTTAAGGACTGGCCAGCTCTACTATTTCAAACTTAAACTCTTTTGTTTCATTTTCAGTCAATTAAAACCTTTTATTTCATTTTAAAACTAATTGCAGGACTAGCCTGCTTTATTGTTGTATTTAAACTATTTAATTTTTAGCCAGTCTCAAGTTGAGACTTGGCTTGGGTAATTGAACCCATTTGCTGAACACAGGCTGGGCTCAAGGCTTTGCAGGCTTAGCCACCTGTGGTTCAGAGATCAAAATAAGCCTTGGCAAGTTTGAACTTGCAGACTTAGCCAATCTTTTACATAATTAGCCTATTTAACTGAACATAGGCTGGGCTAAGGTCTTTTCAGACCTAGCCACCTGTGTTTCAGGGCTCAAATGAGCCTTGGTGAGTTTGTACTTGCAGACTTGCACCATTTGTTACACCACTAGCCTTTCTGAGGTGGGCCAGTGTGCTGGAAGTTGTGGAGTTGGTCAATTTGCAAAATTGACCACTCTTTGGTCACTTGTTATCTTATGACCTATGATTGTTTAACTTTCAGTTTTAAACCTATTTCAAAACTAGCCCTTTTTTATAGAACTTAACACTAACAGCTATAAACCAATCCCCTAAAGTTAGTGAGTATTAATCATATGCTCACACTAACAAAGAACTACTACAAACTAAGTCATTTCAACATGCAATTGCACACATAGCCACATGAGATCAAATACAATGCATCAATCAAGTAGAAATCAAAAGGGAGATTTGATAGGGTTGAATCTTAATCAATCAATTCACATTACCCAATTTCATGTGACAAAGTGTCAATCAATTTCAATTAGACTTAATTACAACTAGCTCATGTCAGATGATAATTGAAAAACCTCAAAACCTTTAAGGTTCATGGTACAGACACACACAGAATCTAAACTCTCACAAATAATCAAAAAGAAAAATTAAGCATGGCTCACAAGAATCGGAGGATCTATAAGAATGATATCACTTAGACCCACTAAATCAGCCCATTTTCAATGCAGGACATGACAAACAAGATGAAGATGCAGAACAGAAGGATATGGAGAAAATAATGAAGGAAGAATCCTGAATCTATCATGTCAAAAGACAGGAGAGAGAACATGGTCATTAAAATGCATGTGAAAGACCATTGAGGGTGTTATTAGAGTAGACGCCCTTAAGTAGGCATGAGGATCAAACTGTTAACCCTAGAATCTAACTAAGAAGAGAAAACAGTAAAGACATGGAAAGCTAAATAGAATAAACCCCAGTCGAGAGTTAAACAACTAAGCTAAAGCATGAAGAGAGGCAAAAGAGATATCTTATTTTAAAAGATGAGATGTTGAAGGCCAAACAAATAAGAAAACTCTAACTATAACCAAGGGTGAAGAATACACAGGGAAGAACAGTCAGGATATCATGAAACTTTTAACAAAGGCACTTAATATAAATATGAAAAAAGAATAAGAGTTAAGCTAGTAATAGAACTAAACTTGCATATCAATAAGAGAGAAGAAAATTAGCCTATAAAAGCCAAACAAATCAAGGACCATAATATTCCCGAGATGAAGAAGAAAAGGGAGTCAAGGTGACGCTTTCGATTCAGCAGGAACAGAACATGATTTGAAACAAACAAACAGAAAAAAGATACGAAAGATGAGCAAGTTTAAAAACCCTAAAATTAACAGATGAAGCACAAGATATCAAGAATCTAAAAAATAGAAAAACAGACAGAAACAACAAGACAAAAACAAAGGAAACATTAACATAATTTGAAACAAACAAATAGAAAGAAGATACAAAAGATGAGCAAGTTAAAAACCCTAAAACTAACAGATGAAGCACAAGATATCGAGAATCTAAAGAATAGAAAAACAGACAGAAACAACAAGTCAAAAGCAAAGGAAACATGAACATAAACAGACAAGGGAAGCAAATCAACCACAGAAGGGGTGAAGGTACTTAGCTTTGCAGGGACTGTCCCCTGAGCTTCCCTTCTTCACCCTTTTTATTTTTCCAGTCTTTCAGACACTTTTGTTTTTTTTTTCTCATTTTTCTTTTCTGGTTTGTTTTTTAGACTTCAAGGTGAAGTCTTTTAGGTTTTTGTTTGGAGTGGGGTGTTTGGGAGAGGGTAAAGGTTAGATCTTGGTAGGGGTTTGAGTTTTGAGTCACCGGAGTTAGGGTTCCGATGACTTCTTTTGGGATATTCGAAGAGTTCTGGTATATTCGAAGGATTTCAAGGCTATGGGGGTGTATATCAGACCAAGGCGGTCCTTTTGGCATTGGTTTGAAGAAGGAATTCATAACTTGTGGTCACCAGAGGTAGGTTCCGGTGACCGGCAAGTCAAGAACAAGGTTTCATTTTTAGGGTTTTCTAGGGTTTTGAAGGACGTTTGAGGTGAAGAAGAAGGAAAAGAGAAGAAGGGAGAAGAAAGGGATGGCCGGAGACCACCGTGGGAGGTGGTGGCCTCCATAGCCGGCTAGGGTTTGCAGAGGGGTGAGGGAGAAGACGAAGATGAAGGAGAGGAGAGAAAGGGGGCGGCTAGGGTTAGGGGTTTCTAAAAATGGTCGTCTTCAACATGACAAAAGCCTTTTATAGGCGAGGGGGATAAGGTGATCTGGACCGTTGATCTGATGAAGATCAATGGTCATTAGCAGCGTTACTAAAACGGCACCGTTTGGTTGCTAAGGAGACCAAAGCCTTCAACCATCAGATTATCTCAAACGAACGGCTGAAATCAATCCTTCTTATTTTAATTAACTAATTTATTTCGCTATTTGTCTCAGCAGTTGGATTTATCAGGATTAACGGCTGAGATCTCCTGCTTCTTAAAGAATTGGACTGGACTCTTGGGCCAATGAGTTTGGGCCATTCAATTCAATTCTTTTTGGCCCAAAGTAATTATACCCACATGTATTTTTGTATTTTTTGATGTTTTAATTGTTTTTTATGTATTTTCTTTTTATATTTTATTTTCTTTTATTTTGTGTTATTTAAATTATTCAATTTCCTACTTGAACCAATTTTCTGATATTTTTTGGCAATTTTCTACTATTTTTCCCTAATTTCCGCTATTAATGCTCCTTTTAGTTGATTTTCTTTTAACTACTTAATTCAAAATGCATGTATTGAACCTATATTTTTTTGATTTTCTAATTTTAATTATTTAAACACATAAAGATGCAATTAATTTCAAACAAGTCATGCAATCACACTCAAAATATTATTTTATTTTAATATTGGAATCTTGTTTACCTAGTGCAAAAATCATGTGCTCACAGCTGCCCCTCTTTGCTCGGGAACACGAAGAGTTTCAGTGCAAATATAAGTGAGCATTAATGAGAGATTTTCGCATGTCGGCACATTCCGTGAAAGTATTTTGGAAAACCTTTTGACCGCACCCTGCTTTAGAGGTTGCCTACATATACTGGGCTAAACAGGAATCAGGTCAGTGTAGTTCGGGAAGGTCTGGCAGTTAAAAACTACCGGACTCACTGTTGCATTGACACTATTGAGACTTGCTGACTTACTCCTTATTACACCGGGGGGTAAAATGTAAAATGAAGAAGCTATCCTAAGCTATGATTCTACAATTACAATTGTTCCTATCTAGCTTCTTGTTTGCTCTTCCTTGTCTCTTTTTCTTTGATTTTCTGTGATGCTGACTCTCTTTTGTTGATTTTCTTTTTCTTGCTTCCCCATTTTTTTGATTTTCAATGATACTTCTTGCCCTCAAGCTGATGCCTGCTCAAAACAAAACAAAAACAACAAACTTTTTCTTCTGCCCCGGTATGGGCTTTTTCAGGTTACGGTGTTACTCATGTTAGCTAACACAAACCAGAGTTGCAGAAATAAAAATTGTAGAAAAATATTCCCTTGTTATCCTGGTGAGCGCCTGGCGCATGAAATTAAAAATCTGCAGAAAAAATATTCCCTTGTTATCCAGTGGGCGCCTGATGCATGAAATTAAAGTTTTGCAGAAAAATATTCCCTTGTTATCTAGGTGGGCGCCTGATGCATGAAATTAAAAATTTGCATAAAAATATTCCCTTGTTATCCAGGTGGGCGCTTGATGCATGAAATTAAAAATTTGCAGAAAAAATATTCCCTTGTTATCCAGGTGGGCGTCTGACGCATGAAATTAAAGTTTTGCAGAAAAATATTCCCTTGTTATCCAGGTGGGCGCATGAAGCATGAAATTAAAAATTTACAGAAAAATATTCCCTTGTTATCCAGGTGGGCGCCAGACGCATGAAATTAAAGTTTTGCAGAAAAATATTCCCTTGTTATGTAGGTGGGCACCTGATGCATGAAATTAAAAATTTGCAGAAAAATATTCCCTTGTTATCCAGGTGGGCGCCTAATTCATGAAATTGAAAATTTGCAGAAAAAATATTCCCTTGTTATCCAGGTGGGCGCCGAATGCATGAAATGCATTTGCAGAAAAATATTTCCTTGTTATCCAGGTGGGCGCCTGACGCATGAAATTATAAATTTGTAGAAAAATATTCCCTTGTTATCCAGGTGGGCGCCTGACGCATGAAATTAAAAATTTGCAGAAAAATATTCTCTTGTTATCCAGGTGGGCGCCTGACGCATGAAATTAAAGTTTTGTAGAAAAATATTCCCTTGTTATCCAGGTGGGCGCCTGATGCATAAAGTTAAAATTTTGCAGAAAAATATTCCCTTGTTATCTAGGTGGGCGCCTGATGCATAAAGTTAAAATGTTGCAGAAAAATATTCCTTTGTTATCCAGGTGGGCGCCTGATGCATGAAATTAAAAATTTGCAGAAGAAGTATTCCCTTGTTATCCAGGTGGGCGCCTGATGCATGAAATTAAAAATTTGCAGAAAAATATTCCCTCAGTTTGATAACTGGGGAGTGGATTTTAAAGATGATACTTTGCTCTTGTTCTTTTGTGTTTTCTTTAACTGAATGACTTTCACCTGTGAATTCCTTCACTTATTGCTGAACTTTCTCTTTTTGGTGTTTTTATATCTTTCCACATTGGTTACATTCACTTTAAAGTGAATAGTGACAATTTGTTCCTGTCTAAATCACAAACAGAAATTTATTAGATATAAACTGCTGGCAACTGGCATCTGCCGTCCCTGCCTCTTATTGCTTTCCTCTTTTGCTTTTTCCTCCCACTGTGTGGCCTTTCGGTTGACTACCTCCTGCAAGATCTTTTTTGTATTTTCTTGTTTTTCACTTTTTGTTTTCTTTTTCTTTTGGCTCTGTTTGCCAAACTTCTTTATTTCTTTCCAACTTTTCCTCATTATTTTCTTTTTTTGATCCAGTGTTATTTCATCTTTATCATCAGTAGCTGGTAGTTAGCTCTCTAAAGGAAAACAATGAAATGCGAAAAAATGAAAAGAGGGTAAGGGTGTTTCGGAGTTGAGGTAGAACTTATCTGGGTATGTTGGCTGATTCCGCTGACCATGCCATGTATTTAAACTCCGACCCAGTTCATTCAACCCATTATTCCGACTCTGAATTGTTCTCAACCCAAACCGATACTATTTTTTGTTGTCTTTTCTCTTTTCATGGTAATCCTTACGATCGCCCTACGGTGCCTCGAAAGGTTTTCACCAATAGGACTCTCTCATTTATTCTCTTTTGGCCTCATAATCGCCCTGCAGTGCCATTAAAGGATTTCACTAACAGGACTCTCTCATTTTATTTCTCTCTACCTCACAGTCGCCTCACGGTGCCGGTTAAGGTTTTCACCGATGAGACTCTCATTTTTTCATTTTCCATTTTTCCTTTTGTCTTTTGTTTTCTGTACCATTGATGTTGTCCGATGCTTCGTTCTTCCTTCATTGCGTTTGTTGTTCTTTTGAAATTGATCAGAAGGTCTTTCTTTGGACTGTAATGTGGCTTTTGGATGGGTTAAGAAAGAAAGGTATAAAGGCTCAAAATTTTACGAGGGTTTAAAAATATTTACAACTATCGAAATTATAAAACATAACTTCTGCCCCAGTTTCAATATGTGAGGAATTTTTTTATTTTTCCTTTATTGTGACTAAACCTCTGTGAGGCTGCCTACGTACCCTTTTGGGATCAATTCAAATGTAGTTCATTACTACGCCATCAATTTATGAATTTCTTTTGACTTTTTCCCGCTTCTTTTGTCTTTTTCTTTTTTTTTCATTTTCTTTTTTTTTCCCCTTTTTTTTCATTTTTCATTTTTCATTTTCTGTATTGTGCTTTAAGCAATTCTGAGAGAGGGGTATGAAAGAATATATCGAACATGGCTCAAAGAGGATGTCAATGGATAAAGTGTTTGGATAGAGAATAAAATGGCTTCGTCATTTCAATTCCAAAATCACAACAAAATACAATCATACAATTGAAAAGGAATCATACATAGTATCTTTTGACCGCATCTGAATTGATAGCCGTCTCTATGCACTTCCCTTTAACATCTGTCAAATATAATGCCCCAATAGACAACACCCGTAACACCATGAATGGTCCTTGAAAGTTTGGCGCAAATTTGCCATTTGCTTCGGCCCAATGCGGTAGGATACGCCTCAATACGAGTTGTCCAACTTCAAACTTCCGAGGACGCACCTTCTTATTGTATGCTCTGGCCATTCTCTATTGATACAATTGCCCGTGGCAAACTGCGGCCAACCTCTTCTCGTCAATTAGACTTAATTGTTCCAGCCAGGCTTTTACCCATTCTTCGTCATCTATTCCAGCTTCAGCTATGATTCTTAGTGACGGTATCTCTATTTTTGCGGGTATAACAGCCTCTATCCCATACACCAATGAATAGGGTGTGGCACCGATAGAAGTGCGCACTGTTGTGCGAAAACCCATAAGAGCAAAAGGTAACTTCTCATGCCATTATCTGGATTCCTCCACCATTTTCCTGAGGATCTTCTTTATTTTCTTGTTTGCAGCTTTAACTGCCCCATTTGCCTTTTGCCTATATGATGTGGAATTTCGATGTGTGATCTTAATTCTCCATTATAAGTGATGATTACCTTGGGAATTCTGAACCGTCATATAATATTTTCATGCACAAAATCCATCACAGCTTTCTTTGTCACTGCCTTGAATGTCTTTGCCTCAACCCACTTACTGAAGTAATCGATCGCGACCAAAATGAATCTGTGTCCATTGGAAGCTGCTGGCTCTATTGGTCAGATAACATCCATGCCCCAAGCAACGAACGGCCAGGATACAGACATCGTATGCAATTCATAAGGTGGGGAGTGAATTAGATGTCCATGTACTTGGCATTGGTGTCATTTCCTCACATACCTGATACAATCCCGCTCCATGGTGAGCCAATAATACCCGGCTCTTAGAATCTTCTTCGCTAAGATATACCCACTCATATGGGGTCCACAGGCTCCATCATGCACCTCAATCATAATCTTATCAGCTTGTTGTGCATCCACACACCTTAACAATCCCAGGTCGGTTGTTCTTTTATATATGATTCCTCTACTGAGGAAAAAACCATTAGCCAAGCATCTCACAGCTCTTTTCTGATCTCCAGTGGCTTGCTCCGAGTATTTTCCTACCTTCAAGTATTCCCTGATATCGTGATACCACGGTTCTCCGTCCAATTCTCCTTCCACAGCAAAACAGTAAGCATTTTGATCACGCACCTGGATCTGGAGTGGATCTATATAGGCTTTGTCCGGATGATGTAACATAGAGGACAGTGTGGCCAAAGCATCTGCAACTTCGTTGTGCATTTTTGGGATATTTTTGAATTCTATGGACCGGAACCTTTGGGACAACTCATGCAAACAATGTCGATAAGGTATCAATTTCAAATCTCTTGTTTCCCATTCTCCCTGAATTTGGTGTATCAAAAGATCCGAGTCACCCATGACCAAAATCTCTTGAACACCTATATCTATTGCCATCCTCAATCCCAAAATACACGCCTCATATTCGGCCATATTGTTGGTATAGAAAAATCGAAGCTGGGCGGTGACGGGATAGTGTTGACCTATTTCTAAGATGAGCACTGCTCCGATACCAACTCCCTTACTATTGACGGCTCCGTCGAAATACATCTTCCATCCTGGCTTTTCACTATGTTCTATTTCTTCGACATACATTGCCTCCTCGTCCGAAAAATATGTCTTTAGTGGCTCATATTCATCATCCATTGGGTTCTCTGCCAAGTGATCTGCAACTGCCTGCGCCTTTATCGCCGTACGAGTTACATAAATGATATCAAATTCTGTAAGCAGAATCTGCCATTTAGCAAGTCTTCCTGTAGGCATGGGCTTCTGGAATATGTACTTCAGAGGATCCAACCACGATATCAAGTACGTGGTGTATGCTGATAGATAGTGCTTCAGCTTCTGAGCTACACAGGTCAGTGCATAACATGTTCTTTCTAGCTGAGTATCCTTTACCTCGTAAGATGTGAATTTCTTACTGAGGTAATATATATCCTGCTCTTTCTTGCCCGTCTCATCATGCTGTCCTAGCACACAACCAAAAGAATTGTCAAGCACTGTCAGATATAAGATCAAAGGTCTTCCCGGCTCTGGAGGAACTAGCACTGGAGGATTTGCTAAATATTCTTTAATTTTGTCGAAGGCTTCCTGACATTCTTCGGTCCATTTCACTACTGCATCTTTCTTTAACAACTTGAAGATCGGCTCACATGTTGATGTCAGCTGAGCGATTAACCGACTAATAATTCAACCTTCCCAATAAGCTCATTACTTCCTTCTTGTTCTTCGGCGGAGGTAGACTCTGGATTGTTTTGATCTTTGAGGGATCTAATTAAATACCCCGCCGACTCACTATGAATCCCAACAGCTTCCCTGAAGGCACTCAGAAAGCACATTTTGCAGGATTGAGTTTAAGATTGTACCTCCGGAGTCTCTGGAAAAACTTCCTCAAATCCCTCACATGATCATGTTGCTTCTTGGACTTTATGATGACATCGTCCACATACACTTTGATTTCTTGATGCATCATATCATGGAACATTGTGGTCATTGCCCTCATATAAGTAGCTCCGGCATTTTTTAAACCAAACGACATCACTCTATAGCAATATGTCCCCCAAGGTGTAATGAAAGCAGTTTTCTCTGCATCTTCTTCATCCATTAGGATTTGGTGATAACCCGCATAGCAATCTACAAATGAACCGATTTCATGCTTGGCGCAATTGTCGATCAATATATGGATGTTTGGCAATGGGAAGTCATCCTTTGGACTGGCTTTGTTGAGGTCTCTGTAGTCCAGACACACCCAGGTCTTTCCATCTTTCTTCGGAACAGGCACAACATTCGCTAACCAGGTGGGGTACTTGGTAACTCGTATGACCTTCGCCTCAAACTACTTATTCACCTCTTCTTTTATCTTCGCGCTGATGTCTGTTTTGAACTTTCTCAACTTTTGCTTCACTGGCCGGCATTCAGGATAGATAGGCAACTTGTGTACCACCAAATCGGTGCTAAGTCCGGGCATGTCATCATAGGACCAAGCAAAGATGTCCTTGAATTCATGCAGCAACTTTATTAACTCTTCCCTGAGGGAGGTTCCTGGATGAACACTGATTTTTGTTTCCCAGACATTATCTTCGCTCCCCAAATTGATGGATTCTGTCTCACTCAAGTTCGGTTTGGGTTTTTCCTCATATTGGCTTCGGTCCTTACTTATTTCCTCCAGGGTTTCCTCATCCTCGTATTCTATCTCACTATCATTCTCAATTTCTTGTATGATAATTCGATTGTCAGAAACTGGGCCAGGAATTCTTCATGCATGACATATCGTCAGAATCAGCACATATGGAACTGTACAAAAGAAAAGATAAAAATAAGGAAAAAAATGAAGAGAGAAGAAAAACTGTATTTCATTGATATTTCAAAGATGAACAAAGTTTTTTGGGTACATTTGATTTCCATGGGGGTTAGGGGACTACAGAAAGTAAAATTGCTTTTTCGGGGAAATGATGATGAATTTCAAAAGCTAACTACCAAGACTCCTTCCTGATTGGGAAAGGAGTGGCTTCCCAGTTGTTGAGCATAACACTAGATCCCACGAACTGAACGTCCATCCTGCTAGTACCCTCTCCCATTTCTACCATGTTTACCTACCCAAATATCATTTCAAACCTCATCAAGAGCTCCTCATCAGGTCTGGTCTCAGCATACCTAGATGCAGCAAATGTCAGATGTTTTGTACCAGGCTTGGCAAAGGTGTCGGACAACTTTGGGATGGGTTTAGGAAGGGTCCAGTTTTTCTTTTTAGTTCTCTGGGCTTTTTAGATGTCGGCATATGTGGGTTTGAATCCCAAGCCGAAGGTGTCTTTGTTCACTGGCAGCTGAACCGGTTGGGTTATTCCTTGCAAAGCTTTCCCTAGCCCTTTCCCTGGTGTAAACCCATTTTTAAGCATCTCCCTGGCTACCATCACAGCGGCAGGTGCCACTGTAGGGATTGGCAATTTCTCTCCCTCAGCAATCTTGTTCACTGTTACAGTATCTGTCACCTGGTATACCCAAGGACCTTTGTCTCCATCAACATCATCAAATGGCATTATGACATTGCAGGTGTCTCCCACTCCATGCACTACGATTTCTTGTTGCTCCCATTCAAACTTGACCATTTGGTGGAAGGACGATGACACGGCTTTGGCTGCGTAGATCCATGGTTGACCCAGCTATAAATTGTAAGACACAGCAATGTCTAACACCTGAAACTCCATCGTGAAGTCTACAGGCCCAATGGTGACCTCCAAAATGATATCCCCCAAAGTGTTCTTACTTCCTCCATCAAACCCTCTCACATTCACATTGTTCCTTCAGATTCTGTCGGGACTGATATTTAGCTTTCCAAGAGTTGAAAGCAGACAAATGTTTGCACTTGAGCCATTATCTATCAACACCCGAGTGACCACTGACTCCTCACTTTTCATAGTAAGATAGAGAGCCCTATTATGTCCCGTCCCCTCAATGGTCAATTCACTGTCTGAGAACGTAATCTTGTTGGATTCAAAGATCTTGTTGGTAATCTTCTCGAGATGACAAACCGAGATCTTTTTAAGGACATGCGCCTCATTCAATATCTTCATCCATGCTTTTCTGTATTCTTCCGAATGGATCAATAATGAGAGCAAAGAGATTTGTGCGGGTGTTTTCCTCAACTGTTCCACTACGGAGTAGTCTTGATATTTTATCTTCTTGAGGAACTCTTCTGCTTCTTCTTCGGACACAGGCTTCTTCATGTGACTCTCTTTCACCACCTTCATTTTCGTTAACTCTTCCGGGGCAAAACACTTCCTGGACCGAGTTAGACTATGCGTCTCGTTGATCTCTCTAGTCACTTCTTTCCCTTTGTACACTACTGCCACCTTGTTGTAATTCCAAGGTACGGTCTTGGTATTTTCCACCGGCATCTATATCACTGGTCTTATAATTACCGGTTCCATGCTTGCACCTTTCACTGTCAACACTGGTTTTACACCTGGCACTACAACTTTCAAAGTCTCCACCACTGGTCGCTTTTTCACTGGTTCTTCAACTACTGCTTTTCCCTTCTCAATTTCCTTTTGTGCTTTGTTGCTGGCCTTTATCATCATGACCGACTGAGATGGCTTCCGGCTGCTCTCCTCTTGTGCCAACTCTATCATATGTGCTTCATGATGAGCCGGCAGTTGGTTTTGAGTAATGTTCGGGGCCTATGGAGCATGTACCTCAATCCTCCGGCTATCAATGAGCTCTTGAATAGCGTTCTTCAAATGCTAACATTTCTCAATGTCGTGTCTCGGTGCCCCAGAGCAATACTCGCACCTGACCGACTGATCGATATTCTTTGGAGGTGGGTTCGGAAGCTTTGACTCGATTGGGCTCAACATCCCCAATTCCTTCAATCGGTGATAGAGGCTAGTATAGGATTCCCCCAGTGGGGTGAATGTTTTCTTCGTCTGATTTCTGTTCCTCATCTCCAGGTCGGGCCTGAAGTTGGGCTTGTTTAGGTTTTTGTAAGTTCTATAAGAGGGGTAGGTATTTTGTGTGTGATAAACATTCTGCGGGGCCTGGGCTCGCCATACCTATGGTGGTAGTGGATAAGTTTGGGCTTGAGGATTATGGTAGTGTGGGGTAGTATGTGAGTAGTATGTGGAGGTGGGTTGTATGATGTTGGTGGGTTGTATGGGGTTGGTGGGTATGGTTGATATGGTCGTGGTGGGTGATGGTATTGGCTACGGTTCCAGGGTTTGCTCTCCACAACCGATACCTCTTCTTTCTTTTTCTTCCCAATGGTTTCTTCCCTGTCTGGATGGCCTGATTTGTGGCCTTGATTGCTAAAAAACTCATAATCTTGTTAGTTTTTAATCCTTCTTCCATGAAACTTCCCATTTTCACAACTTCATTAAAATTCTTTCCAATGGCTGACAATAGATATCCATAGTAGGTAGGCTCCAAAGCCTGCAAAAAACAGTCTACCATTTCACTTTCTTTCATCGGCGGATCCACCCTCGCCGCCTGTTCTCTCCACCTAAAACCGTACTCTCAAAAGCTTTCACCAGGTTTCTTTTCCATCTTAGTGAGTGACAACCTATCCGGTATGATTTCCAAATTGTACTAAAAATGGTTCGCAAATTCCTATGCAAGATCATCCCAGATAAACCATCTGGTGTGATCTTGGTGCGTGTACCATTCCAATGCGGAACCACTCAAACTTTGGCTGAAGTATGCCATCAGAAGCTCATCTTTTCCCCTTGCGCCCCGCATCTTACTGCAGTATCCTCTAAGATGGGCCACCGGATCTCCGTGTCCACTGTACATGTCAAACTTTGGCAACTTGAACCCGACAGGAAGCTGCACTTCTGGAAATAGACATAGGTCTTTGTATGCCACACTTACTTGTCCCCCTAGCCCTTGCATGTTATGAAAGGACTGCTCCAAACTCCTCATTTTTCTGGCCATCTCCTCCTGTTCTACATTCTCGACAGGTTTCTCTTCGATTTCATCCATCAATGGAGTGTGAGACTCATGTTGCCGAAAGGTTGGTTCAGGTGGGTAGTAGTGGGTGTCTTGTACGTGAAACAACGGTTCACTGGATGACTTATGCAAGGCGATAGGTGGAGGTGCTACACATACCGGGGCAACCTGGGGTGGCTGGGGTGGCACTTGTTTTGATAGTGGTGGTGGTACTTGAGAGGTGGAAGCATAGTAGTGGTAATAGTCGGGATATGTAGAGGACGAGTTCATAGTGGGTGGCTTAGGCTTGGGAGTGGTTGGAGGGATGTATGCGGGGTTAGCGGGATAAGTAGGCAAGGATTTACCCCTCGACCAAGCCTGGTACATCTCAGCCATCTGCTGTTTAAGCTTGTACATTTTTTCTTTCATTCCCGTCACGTCCACAACTTCCTCCTCTTGGATGTGGTCCATGACTGTTGGTTCAATTTCTTGTGATACGGCCTTTGTCATTGTCTTAGATCTTGTGTTGTAGGGATAAGTAGCCAGAATGCCAGTTGCCAACTAGAATCTGAATCTCATAAACAGCAACACCCGTTAGTGGTTAGCACATAAAGAGGTAAGATGCAACGATTTGGAATAATCACATTTTTGCCTTCGATCGTCATGCATCATCCCGGCCTTTGTTTTATTTCGGACCAATCTCATTATCCTTTTTTTTTCTCTCTTTTTCTTTTTTTCTCTTTTTTTTTCTTTTTTTTCTTTTTTCTTTTCTTTCTTTTCTTTTTATTTCTCTTTCTCTTTATTGATTTGCGTTCCTATTTATTTGCCTATCGTAAATAAAGAATTGACATAAAGCAAAAGGATTGACAACAAATCTTGATTTTCATTGATAGTTCAAAGCATCGGTTTACAAGATGGTGTTGTACTACTAATGCAAAGAAATATAAATACAGAATGCATGCCCTAAGAATACATTGATTCTCCTAGTGCCCGCGAGACATCGTTCGGTCTTGCCTCGGGCCTATATGCTAATCCCTTTTGGAGCCTATCCAGGTCGGACATGACTTGTTGCACAAAGAACTTCACTGCTGACACAAATGTTGCCCGGGACATGTCTTCACATAGCTGGCTCTTCCGGGTAATGTACTGAGCAATATGAACAATTTTCTCTCGAATAACCCCTTTCTCTTGAACCAATCGGCTGATCTGTTCGGTGCTAGCATCTAAAGTGCGCCGGTTCTCCTTTTGTGTTTGTTGTAGCTCAAACTCTAACCGAGCCATAGTCGTGTAATAATGTTCTCTTTCTCCTTCGAGATCTTTGATGACCTTGTTACTTTTGATAGTGGCTACAACAATCTTCTTTCTCAGTCGAGCTACCTCAAACTCATGCTTATCCTATAGTTGCTGAACCAACTTGGCTCTTTCCTCGGCATTTTTGGCCATTTGCTTCCGAGCCCTGACTAACTCCTTTTCTGCTTTGTCTAAGTCGAAGCTATGGTCATTCACCTTACGCCGAAGAGTTTCAATCAATTTCTCGTCTCGGGCTAAGTGAACAGGGGTCTCGGATGCAATTTTCATTTTAGCAACCTGAGCCTTCAATATTTCATTCTCTTTTCTCAGCTGCTTTTTCTCTCCTTCGTCGGATGCTGCCTGCAAACCGCTCTCAAACTGGAGATCTCTCAATTGTTTTTCCAGCAAGCTGATCTTGGCCTTATATTCACTTTCTTTCGCCGCCCAATTCCTATTTTCTTTAGATTGCTCCACCAGATGTTGTAAGTGAGGTCTTTTCGAAGGCTGTCGTGCTCAATATCCCATCGATACCATGCGGAATACCCGGACGACACTTCACCTCGAGCTCTATTTTGCACACAAGTATCTACCGTCAAGTTCTGACATTTATTCCAAATCTGAGGACCTTTGCTTCCGGGAATTGCCTATCTGGACTGATCTCTATCACTTGCGAACTGAGGTCCCCATCCTTTGGTATAACTTGGCATCTACCAAGTTGTCGCAGTGCCCTGTACGGTGCATAAGGCTGGATACTTTTAAACCCATGATCAAGAAATGTGACCCTTCTTTCGGCATATAAATTACCTCGTCGAGAGGCAACCAATCGTATGTCCAATCAATCTGGCCATCGGTCAATGATCGTAGATACGAAATCCAATCCTTTACCCCCTCTGGCAATTTAACTTCTTTTGTTCTCGTGTATAATTCTTCAAGGCACATTCTTCCAGTCGGCCCATAGCTTGAGAACGAAAGATGATGGCATAGATGTTCGATCAACCATATTTGCAAAATCAAGTTGCATCCCTCAAAGAAGTTGGCTCCTGCTTTGCATGCAGTCAAGGCACGGTAGATGTCTGCTAAAATCATTGGAGCCAGAGTAAAATTGTCTTGTACTACCAAAGTGCTTGCTACTCCGGCAACCTTTATATTGATGTGCCCATCTTTTCTCGGAAATATGATAACCCCGAGAAATGACACTAAGAAAGCAAACCGTCGATGCTCCTCCCACTTTGCTCGGTTGGACTTGCTACAAAGCTTGGTCGTGGAGTCGTTGAAACCCCCGACATGTCCATATTTGCTATAAATGAAGTTCAGGGAGCAAAATTCGTTGGCTAAATCCTCGTTGTGGATATTCCTAGCAATTTTCAAAGAATCCAAGAAGCGGTGCACCGTTACTGCTCTTGGGGATACCGGGTATTTTCCTTTCAAGGGGACCTCGTTCTTCCCTATGTAGAAAGCAATCTCCTCCAGAGTGGGAGTGAGTTCAAAGTCCAGAAGATGTAGTACATTGTGTGCAGGATCCCAATATGTGGCTAGTGCTCTGAGTATGTCGCCTCGGGGAATTATGTCCAATAATCCCGTGAGATCCTTTAAGTAGCCTTTGATCCAACTTTGACCCTCTACTCCCATGTCGTGCCACCATAGTCTCAGCTCCAAAGGGATTTTATTCATTAAGGTGAAAGGTTCATTCTGTATTGTGCTCATCCTGCACATTTATTAAGGCGATTTTATTTAGAAAAGAGAAAAATATTTTTCAATACAAATTTTCATTTTTGAAAGAGACATGACTCTCGAAGTGGCCATTTTTGCCAAAACAACCTTCCGGCATCCTTTCGGAACATTCGGTCGTTCCCAAAAATAGCGATCACTTCGATTATTTCAAAAGAAAATATTTTTGGTCTTTTTCTAAAGGTGTGGTTGGACCCGTTCAAGGGTTTCCTACGTATCCCGCCTAATGGCGAGAATCAAACCTGCGTAGTTCGGTCAGATTAATTGACCAATTATTTCAACAAAACCATTTTTTTTTCAAATTTTCAGATTTTCCGTATACACTCTCTTTTTATTAATTCCAATTTCCCTCTCTTTTCTTTTGAACACTTTTCTATCCTCGGGAATTTTGCCGGTCCGCATAACGATCAAGGACAACAAAATGCAACACATAATATGCTCGGTCTTTTTTTAAATACCGGGTCACCTGTCCTAGACGGACCCAACCCCTGTGTTGAGTCCCCTAAGTCAGATATGATGCAAATAATCATCCTAGACCTATGTTCAACATCTTATAGTTTCATAGTGTGCTAGACCGTGTACCCGAGCGGACAACTCGAATCGAGGAAGGGGCTGCGTACCGGTGACTCGCGGAGTCAATTGGCTTTGTAACTTATCCGGCCTCTTTTTCTTAGTTTTTGGTGTAACTTAACAGAAAGGGGAGTCTCAACCAGTAAGCACATCCCCGGGGGTAAAGAAGAGAAGGGTTTTTGGCACAGTTTTATATATAATCCACGTAGTATCAAAGCGGTAAAACACATAGCATATTGTTCAAATCATATAATGAAGTCAAATAATATCAAGAACGGCAATTCTAAAGAGCTCGAGTTCTTAAACCCTGAAACCAAAGTTCTGGGTTGGGATCCCCAGCAGAGTCGCCAGAGCTATCACACCTCTCTTTTTACTAGCCCACATATATGTATGCCTGAAAAGAGGCTTTTGTACCGATCCGTTTGGAAAGATACGTAGGGTATACCTCAATGTTCGAATACCCAAGATGGATATAACAACAAAGAGGAAGGAGTTTTTCCACATAAAGGACAATCGGTCCGGGATTTTTATTAAATTATCAGAGTCGCCACTTGGGAAGATAATGGTGTCCCAAGTCACCGGTTAATCCCGAATCTGAGGAAGTTGACTCTGTTATTATAGTCCGCGAAACAAAGACCTGGATAAGGAACTTTGTTAACCCGGGAGAAGGTGTTAGGCATTCCCGGATTCAGTGGTTTTAGCACGGTCGCTCAATCATCATTCTCTAATCTTGTTTGACTTGTTATAGATTTTAACAATACATAGGTGCTTTTACTTTAATATTTTACAGAATTGCGACATCGCGAAAACACACCTCGAGTCACACCGCAACCAGTACGCCTGTGACTTTTGGTACATTTAGGATTTGCCGGGATTTGGATTTGAGTCGCACCAAGTGCACACTCATTTACAGGGAAGGTATATTAAACCGTGCCTAATAAGCGTCTAACGGCTTTAAATATTTGGGAAAGGTTGTGAAATTTTCTATCAACCTTCCCGAATCTATTATAAACTTTAACAATTACTTATAAGGGGGCCCCAATGCTTTTGTTACTATGTGAGGCTCATCCCTTGCATTTTTTAAAGTCCAAACCTATCTTTTATCTATATTTTCTATATATATTTTTTCCTTAGCCAAATTGTCATTTCAATACCAAGCCCAGGCCAATTTTATTTTCTTCATTAGGGCCTGGGCTCTCGCTTTCTTACTCAAATAGGCGCTGGATCTGCCCAGGTCCCAAAGACCCGGGCTTTTCTCAAGCTTCTGCTCAGCAGCCCAGTCGCTTTTATATTAAAGTTCAGGCCCTCGTTACATATTGGGCCCAAACTAAATAGGAACCATAATGATACGAGTAAATAACTGGAGACAAACATATACATCTAGAATTAATAAGGGAATCAAATTTGCACTTTTATTTATCAATAAAGGAAAATCAGTACACAAATTATCAACATTAACTCTGAATCGGCTATCTACTGTACATGAGAATTTAAAAGACTGTTTCTACTTTCGATTCCTACTAATGAATTTACACTAATCATTGAGTTACTCACTAGCTGAGATTAAAAGGTTACTTAACTATATATATACATATGAAAAGACAAGATAATTATTTAGAATAATACGAGTTATTTACAACTACACTATTATACTACTTAATTAATAAGAAATAAACCTATTCAATGTTTTTAAAGCCAATCCTATACTAATGGTTACTTCAGGTGATCGTTTCCCTTTTAAAACTTACTCAAATCTGAATTTTATTTCTTAAACTACACGAGGCTTGATTTAAACAGTCTAATTATTTCAATGATATAACTCAAATACCCACATCTAAATGATCCAACGGTTTAAACATAACTAAATAGCTGATTTTACTGTGACTTAGCTCATTGCAATGTTATTAACCCAGTTATAGATGAATCACGGATTGGTCTAGCGGTTTTCCTCTTCGAATCATACCAATGATTAAGTGCAGATTCACGACATGTGGTTAACTATGTGATTACAGTTTATGAAACTACTGTGAAGAACAATTAATGGTTTGAAACTATGATTATCTAACTTATGTTTTAGAGTTTTTACCTATTTAAACTAAGTGATATACTATCTATACTACTCTACCACTATTAAACTATCTATTACACTGTTTGTTTTTTTTTTCTGCTATCACATACTACACTAGATCAATACTACAGTTCTAAGCTAATACTAAATAGCTACTACAATATTAAACTATCCAGTACATAATAACACAAGAATTAAACAGGGGCTTCATTTTTATTCAACCAAATCACCATTACAGCTTCAAACAAACAGAGGTGTACCTGAATCAGCAAGAGAAACCAATGAGTCTAGGGGATTAAAGCAAGCAAGCACAGCAACAGACTCGAACAGCAAATGCAACAGTGAGATTGAATATCCACAAATAGAAAACCACAGCAACAGCAAAATAGGAATCCAAAGCAGAACTCAAGCAGAAAACCACGAGCACAGATGAATATATGAGGCTCTCACTCAAAAATGCCCGGAAAAACTACTTGCTATATTACTACTTTTTCTCTGAACTTTTCTTATCAAAAGCCAGCCCCTATCACACTCGTTTTGGTGGTATTTATAGTTGTGAGAAGGGCAGATTTCTTGGGGAGAAAGAATGGGATTAAATTCCACTTCTCCTCCTTTTAAAATTGCTAAACTTACACTAAGGCCCCAATTTTTGTTATCAAATCCCTTCCAGCATGTGCTGGAAGGTTCTATTAGATTCCCTTTTAATGCTTTTACCATAATATCCCTAAGGGTTGAAGATTTTTACTGATTTCTCTTTTTAGGGAGACCATTATACCCTTCAATCTCTGCAAAATTGCTGAAATCAGGGGTACAAATGACTCCCATACCCCTATGTGTTCTAAATAATACACTATTTTACCTATTTGGCTTCCTTTTATACCCTTAGTGACTTTGCTGTTTTACTCGACCTACCTAGGTCAGATTTTCAGCATTTTAGGGCTTATTTAACTAATGGCCAGTCCTTGCATTGGTATTTAAGGACTGGCCAGCTCTACTATTTCAAACTTAGCCTCTTTTGTTTCATTTTCTGTCAATTAAAACCTTTTATTTCATTTTAAAACTAATTGCAGGACTAGCCTGCTTTATTATTGTATTTAAACTATTTAATTTTTAGCCAGTCTCAAGTTGGGACTTGGCTTGGGTAATTGAACCCATTTGTTGAACATAGTTGGGCCTAAGGCTTTGCAGGCTTAGCCACTAGTGGTTCAGGGCTCAAAATGAGTCTTGGCAAGTCTGAACTTGAAGACTTAGCCAATCTTTTAGATAATTAGCCTATTTAACTGAACGTAGGCTGGGCTAAGGTCTTTGCAGACCTAGCCACCTGTGTTTCAGGGTTCAAATGAGCCTTGGTGAGTCTATACTTGCAGACTTGCACCATTTGTTGCACCACTAGCATTTCTAAGGTGGGCCAGTGTGCTGGACCTTGTGGAGTTGGTCAATTTGCAAAATTGACCACTCTTTGGTCACTTGTTATCTTATGACCTATGATTGTTTAACTTTCAGTTTTAAACCTATTTCAAAACTAGCCCTTTTTTATAGAACTTAACACTAACAGCTATAACCAATCCCCTAAAGTTAGTGAGTATTAATCATATGCTCACACTAACAAAGAACTACTGCAAACTAAGTCATTTCAACATGCAATTACACACATAGCCACATGAGATCAAATACAGTGCATCAATCAAGTAAAACTCAGAAGGGGAGATTTGATAGGGTTGAATCTTAATCAATCAATTCACATTACCCAATTTCATGTGATAAAGTGTCAATCAATATCAATTAGACTTAATTACAACTAGCTCATGTCAGATGATAATGGAAAAACTTCAAAACCTTTAAGGTTCATGGTACAGACACACACAAAAGCTAAACTCTCACAAACAATCAACAAGAAAAATTAAGCATGGCTCACAAGAATCAGAGGATCTATAAGAATGATATCACTTAGACCCACTAAATCAGCCCATTTTCAATGCAGGACATGACAGACAAGATGAAGATGCAGAACAGAAGGATATGGAGAAAATAATGAAGGAAGAATCCTAAATCTATCATGCCAAAAAACAGGAGAGAGAACATGGTCATTAAAATGCATGTGAAAGACCATTGAGGGTGTTATTAGAGTAAAAGCCCTTAAGTAGGCATGGGAATCAAACTGTTAAATCTAGAATCTAACTAAGAAGAGAAAATAGTAAAGACATGGAAAGCTGAATAGAATAAACCCCAGTCGAGAGTTAAACAACTAAGCTAAAGCATGAAGAGAGGAAAAAGAGATATCTAATTTTAAAAGATGAGATTTTGAAGGCCAAACAAATAAGAAAACTCTAACTATAACCAAGGGTAAAGAATACACAGGGAAGAACAGTCAGGATATCACGAAACTTTTAACAAAGGCAACTTAATATAAAGATGAAAAAAGAATAAGAGTTAAGCTAGTAACATAACTAAACTTACATATCAATAAGAGAGAAGAAAATTAGCCTATAAAAGCCAAATAGATCAAGGACCATAATATTCACGAGATGAAGAAGAAAAGGGAGTTAAGGTGACTCTTTTGATTCAGTAGGAACAGAACATGATTTGAAACAAACAAACAGAAAAAAGATACGAAAGATGAGCAAGTTTAAAAACCCTAAAACTAACAGATGAAGCACAAGATATCAAGAATCTAATGAATAGAAAAATAGACAGAAACAACAAGACAAAAGCAAAGGAAACATGAACATAATTTGAAACAAACAAACAGAAAGAAGATACGAAAGATGAGCAAGTTAAAAACCCTAAAACTAACAGATGAAGCACAAGATACCGAGAATCTAAAGAATAGAAAAACAGAGAGAAACATCAAGACAAAAGCAAAGGAAACATGAACATAAAAAGACAAGGGAAGCAAATTAACCACAGAAGGGGTGAGGGTACTTAG
This sequence comes from Nicotiana noctiflora, assembly GCA_032618575.1. NCBI lineage: Eukaryota > Viridiplantae > Streptophyta > Magnoliopsida > Solanales > Solanaceae > Nicotiana > Nicotiana noctiflora. The sequence continues at coordinate 46,721 of JASVEL010011122.1, forward strand.
CTTTGCAGGGACTGTCCCCTGAGCTTCCCTTCTTCACCCTTTTTATTTTTCCAGTCTTTCATACGCTTTTGTTTTCTTTTTTTTCGTTTTTTTCTCATTTTTCTTTTCTGGTTTCTTTTTTAGACTTCAAGGTGAAGTCTTTTAGGTTTTTGTTTGGAATGGGGTGTTTGGGAGAGGGTAAAGGTTAGATCTTGGTAGGGGTTTGAGTTTTGAGTCGCCGGAGTTAAGGTTCCGACGACTTATTTTGGGATATTCGAAGAGTTCTGGGTATATTCAAAGGATTTCAAGGCTTTGGGGGTGTAGATCGGACCAAGGCGGTCCTTTTAGCATTGGTTTGAAGAAGGAATTCATAACTTGTGGTCACCGGAGGTAGGTTCCGGTGACCAGCAAGTCTAGAACAAGGTTTCATTTTTAGGGTTTTCTAGGGTTTTGAAGGTCGTTTGAGGTGTAGAAGAAGGAAAAGAGAAGAAGGGAGGAGAGCGGGATGGCCGGAGACCACCGTGAGAGGTGGTGACCTCCATGGCCGGCTAGGGTTTGCATAGGGGTGAGGGAGAAGACGAAGATGAAGGAGAGGAGAGAAAGGGGGCGGCTAGGGTTAGGGGTTTCTAAAAATGGCCGTCTTCAATGCGACAAAAGCCTTTTATAGGCAAGGAGGATAAGGTGATCTGGACCGTTGATCTGATAAAGATCAACGGTCGTTAGCAGCGTTACTAAAACGGCACCGTTTGGTTGCTAATGAGACCAAAGCCTTCAACCATCAGATCATCTCAAACGAACGGCCGAGATCAATCCTTCCTATTTTAATTAACTAATTAATTCTGCTATTTGTCTCAGCCGTTGGATTTATCAGGATTAACGGCTGAGATCTCCTGCTTCTTAAAGAATTGGACCGGACTCTTGGGCCAATGTATTTGGGCCATTCAATTCAATTCTTTTTGGCCCAAAGTAATTATACCCACATGTATTTTTGTATTTTCTAATGTTTTAATTAATTTTTTATGTATTTTTTTTTTGTATTTTTTTTTTCTTTTGTATTATTTAAATTATTCAATTTCCTACTTGAACCAAATTTCTGATATTTTTTGGCAATTTCCTACTATTTTTTCCCTAATTTCCGCTATTAATGCTCTTTTTTGTTGATTTTCTTTTAACTACTTAATTCAAAATACATGTATTGAACCTATATTTTTTTGATTTTCTATTTTTAATTATTTAAACACATAAAGATGCAATTAATTTCAAACAAGTCATGCAACACTCAAAAATATTATTTTATTTTAATTTTGGAATCTTGTTTACCTAGTGCTAAAATCATGTGCTCACAACGCCCAAGATCAAAATCATCATACGAGCATGCTAGAACTTTTAGATCCCAATTCCGAGGTCATTTAATCAAAATTCCAATTCTAGTTCATTTCTTTAACTTTAAGCTTTCAAAATGAGAATTTCCATTTAGATTTGACTCCAAACTTCCTGAATTTTAATTCTGACCATACACACAAGTCAATATACTTGAGATGAAGCTGTTCATGGCCTCAATCTGCTGAATGACGCATCGGAGCTCAAAACGACCGGTCGGGTCGTTATAGTATGCCATACAGAGCATGGGATGTGTAGTGATTCCTCCTAAGTGATTAGATGATTGATCTTCAGATGATTAGGGAAATTGATATGACTAAGTGGAAGTGATTTGATTAGAGTATATGTCTCGAGGAAAGGTAATGTGACTAAACTGATTATATTTCAGCAGTATTGCGGCATGTTCTTGTTGGATCCACTAGTTGTACTCAGTTTTACTTGGTAGCATAGATAAATATTGAGTAATTTTCGTGGAATGATTAGGTATAAAATGGGTGCATGTACTCGCACGGTGGAAATTGGGATCAGGTGTGATTAATTATGTGTTATATGGAGATCTGGTGCATAGACTATGTTGAGGTGGGGGATCTTTATTCGCTGGCATGTTATATTTTGGATGTGATGTTGGGATTCGGACTGGTTGTCTTAGTATTGGGGTGATTTTGAACTATTGCATTAGGGGTTATGCCAGAAATGCCACGGGTTAAATGGTGAAGTGCATTAGAATATGTTTTAGCTGAGTGAATTATGTTTCAAAGAACTAGCGGACAACAGGGAAGGAGTACTTTCTTAATTGGGCAGTTGTGTTAGATGTCAGTGCAGAGGTTGCTATCATTGAAACAGTTCCATATTAAGGGACTTTTTGGATGCGTTTCGTATGGCCGGGCATGTAACCGGGTGATATTGTGGATTTCAGTATTATTTGGTACCTTCGGCAGGAGTTAGAGAAGTGGAAGAAATATTTTCAGGCTTCTTGGCACTAAATTCGTTGGCAGGCCGATATAGCTACGCATTTAGCTTGAGTTAGATTGGTTAACCTTTAGTTGTTTTTCGATGTTGTAAGACATTGTGATTTGTTAGTTATGGGCACATGTGGTGCGGTTCCATTGAGAATTCATAGAGAAAGTCGAGCGGGGAGAGTAATTGAGTGTCGCTCGGTGTATGGAGCAATGGTTATGGTCTATCGGGTTGTGTGTTGTCTCTCCTCTGTTTCATCATGGGTGTAAAGAATTGAATTGGTTTTAGACAACAAATGTGCGTGGTTGTTGATTTTGAGCATAGCGACTTGAGGTGTTTCAGGTGTAACGGTGGTGGGATAGGATCGTGCATTATAGCGAGGCTATGGGAATTATGACCTTTAGAGGTTGATTCAGGCATTCTATTTCTATGATGTGAGATGGGGTCTCAACCTTGTATTGTTATGGTATTGATGAGCTTGAGGTACAACTCTTTCGTTTGAGTCATTGTCCTGATTTGAGTGTGTTCAGATTGTTTCTTACTGGTGCGTGTATTATGCAAGATGTGGTTTAGACTTGTATCTAGGTATCATATTATTATAGTGGTGTTGGATTCGAGGTGATCATTGGGTTCATTAATGAATACGAACATATTTGATCTCAGCTGGTTAGGAAGATAATATCGAAGTTTGACCCGTAAATCTGTTGTGATATCAGTTAAGGGAAGTGGTTTCATGAGTGGTTGATCTGAGAGATGATTACGATTTATAGCGTGTTTCATTCATCGTTAGCAGTATAGGAAAGTGTGGAAATAAGGCTTTAGCTAATAAGAGGTTCTCCGCCGGTAATTGGTTGCTAGGGACAACTGTTGTGAATAGAAGTTATGATTCCAAGTGTTTGGTTTAGGCAGTATATCATATTTTTTCACCTGGGGGTGCAAGTATAGGTATTACAGCTGGTTCGGGCTTATTCTGAGTTCATATGTGAATTTCTGATCTGGTGTATGCTTTTCGGAAAGTGCGACGTGGTTGTATGGCTTGGTTTATAGATTAAATGAATTGTGAAAGTTTGGCTATATTGTGTTAGGGTGATGAGGGATCACCCCGGGTATATGGTTGGTAAGATCATTCGGCTACTATTTAGCTTCTAGGGCAACTCTCGATACGCTCGAGGACAAGCGTTTGTTTAAGTTGGGGAGGATGTAACGACCCGACCCGTCGTTACGGGAGTTACTGCCATGTTTTCCCCGTTTAATGCTTCTATATGTTTCATTATATGTGTTTGGACAATATTAAGTAATTCGGATAGAGTATGGTTAGAAATGAGGCAATTGGTCTCTTTATGAGAAGGTTAGTTTGGAAAAGTCAACCAAATATTGACTTATAAGTGAGAAGACTCGGAATAGATTTTTGATGATTCGACTAGTTTTAGGGGATGATTTATGACTTAGGAGAGCAACCAGAATTGAATTTGGAAGTCCGGTGTAGAATTAGGCTTGGATTGGCTAAGGTTGGATTTTGGCGAATTCCGGATGGTAGGTGAGATTTTGATCCGAGGGTCGGAATGGAATTTTGAGAGTTCCAGTAGCTCCGTTAGATGATTTTGGATATGTGTGCAAAGTTTCAAGTCATTCGGAGGTGTTTAGGTCGGGTTTTAGATCAAATGCAAGTTTCGGAAGTTTTAGAAGAACTTAGGCTTGAATCCGATGTAAATTTAGTATTTTGATGTTAGTTTTGGTGATTTGAGAGTGAAACTAAGTTTGCATGATCATATGTGACATGTTAATATGTTCGTATGCGGTCCCGAGGAGCTCGGATGAGTTTCGGATAGGTTTAGGTTGCGTTGTGCTCCTTTTTCTTATGCTTCGACATCGTTTCTTCAAGCATAAATGATATCATATTGAACAAATTAGCTCTGATTACTGTTTTGAACGAAGAATTAGATCCGTATCGTAATTACGTACCCGTAGCAAAAACAATCATCAAATTTGGACATCGTATGAGGATTTTATGGCCTTTTTTCTTATGTTACCCAGATTTTCAGGTTAATAACGAAACTGCCCCTTACGGCGTATTAAAAACCTGCACTATTTGAAAATCTTAAAATCTACATATCTCCTTCATTATAAGGTCAAATTGAGTGACTCAAAAGCCTAAATTCATTATAATTTCACAAGGAATCCATTGGGCGCAGTAAAACGCGTGAAAAGTATACCTATAATGAGCTGGTGGAGTTTTCTTCCAATTTTGGAACGGGAAGAAGCTTCTAAGGCAATGTTTAAGAGAGAAATCAATGGGTAATCGCTGGAGGTAAGTTTCTTGACTCAAAAACAGTATTTTATGCTAGAACCAACACCAAAATTCCTGAAATTGGGTAGAATTTGTGAAGAATTAGGGCCTAAATCATGAAAATGAATTTTTGGGTTTTGAAAGGCCATTTAAAATCCGATTTTGATAAATTTTATATGCACGAACTTGTGGCTAGACGAGGAATCTGTTGGTATGATTTTCGGAATTTTTCGAGAAGTGGGCCCGTGGCTCGGGTTTTACCAACTTCGTGAATTGTTGCATTTTTTCGAGTAATTTTGATTGAATTATGTTTCTTTGACCCAATTTATGTTATTATTGTGGTTTTGACTAGCTTTGATGCACGAGGCAGCAAATTTAACGGGAAAAGGTATCGCGGACGAGTCCACGGTCAGTTAAAGGTGAGTAGTTACTATATATGGTAGCCTGAGGGTTCGAAACCTCGGCTTAGCACATTGTGATGCTAGTAGGGCGTGGCTCGCACCCCATGGCAGGTGCGGGATTGATTACTACTGGGGATTAAGACTTGGTCCATCCCGGATATGAATAATATGTTATATGTGGTTGAAACACACATTGTGTTAGATATATTTGTGGGTTGTAAGCCATGTTTGGGGCCTTGTGCTGACCTGTAGTATCCCTAGGGGATAGATATATATGTGATAGCTTGGTTTGCTTAATCACTGATCTCTGTCCTGGTTTGAAATCACTATTATGAAATGCTAAGTCACATGTTCTTGAAAAATTAAATAAACTAAAGTATTTTTTCCTTGTTAATGAATTGGAAACTTGAAATAAATAAATTGAACTGTTGTGTGACTCATATGCATGTTATGGACTGAGTATGGATCGGGTTGCACGCCGCGGATGATATGAATATTGCGCTTGGGCTGAAGCAGATGATATGATATTGCGCTTGGGCTGAAGGAGCCCCTTCGGAGTCTGTACATACACCCAGTGAGCACCGTCAATGTTAAACGGATCGGGCTACACGCCGTAGCGGTCATGTACATTGCATTGCATTTATCAGTAGATTATCTATGCTAGTTGTGATTTGTTGTTGTTGTTAGTTCGTGGTAGGTACCGGACTATAGTTTAGCTTTGCTTTTTGGTATTCTGTGGATTTCTTGCTTTCAGCTATTATTATTTACTTTTTACTCACTGAGTACTTAGTACTCACCTCTATTCCCTACACCATTGTGTGCAGATTCAGGTACACATGAGGGTTAGACCAGCACTCCAGCTTATATCAAAGTTATTTCGAGTTGCTGAGGTAGCTGCCGGCGTTCGCAGAACCTAGCTTCTCTTTCCATTCAGTTATTACTATATGTTTCAGACTTGAGTATTTCATTCAGTATTTCTATGACTATTCAGTTTTGTTTAGAGGCTCTAGACTCGTGACCCCAGATCTTTTGGGAGTGTTATTTCGTTATTCGCACTTCTCAGTATTTATTCACACTACTATTATTGGAGTATCTATTGACTCATATATTCTTCTTGAGTTGGTCATTCTGGGACTGGTTTTCTAATTGGAAACAGTTGTTGGTCTGGCTTGCCTAGCTTTAGGGTTGGGCACCATCATGACTGCGTTTGGGTCGTGACAGTTTTGGGTAGAACTAGGGCTTGTGGGATTCTGGGTGTTTCAACCTCAATTTGAGATCGAATTGTGAAACAAATCATATATTCTAACTCGTGGGGTTATGGGTGATTGGAATTTGGTCCTAGCCTCGAGTTTGGACCATGTGGGCCTAGTGTCGGATTTTGCTATTTTTTGAAGAATGATGGGAATTTTAGTTTTAGGCTATAGGATTGTATTATTGAGCCCTAATTTATGTTATTGAATTGGAAATTACTAGATACCATTGTTTCGGAGTCAGATTCTAGAGGAAAGGCGGTGCTAGTGGATTGATTGCTATTTTCGGGCCGAGGTAAGTGTTTGATCTAATCCTGGATTGAGGGAATAGGACTAGAGTATTATTGCTTGCTATTTGCTAAATCATCGAGTGCGGTGTATAGGCATGGTGACGAGTATCTATACACTGGCGTCTAGCATGACCGTGAGTCTTACTTGTACTTGCTTTGGGGTATATTTTGAGAATCATTCCTAGTAAATGGTGAATTCAACATGATGAGTTAGTTGAGGAATTATTTATGAAACATGAGATTTCTTGGAGCTTTGGCTCAAATGGTAGTGACTTTTATGAAGTCAAAATTGTAAGTATTGTAAAGAAATATGGTTGGATCCCTTGCCGGGACGTGTAGATGATGATTGTTGTTGCTCCCTTATTCGGTTGAGCGTTATGTGTAATCTCCATTATTGAGATGATTGGGCTGCTAGTGGTACCCTTATTGGGTAAAGCGTTATATTGCCGAGTTTTCCCTAAAAGGGAACCCCTTGAGAGAGAATCTATATGAATCAATTATTATATTTATCGGGATCATGTGGCACGCCGTCCACTTAAATTATATTTATTGGGATCGTGTGGAACGCCATCCACATATATTATGATTATTGGGATCGTGTGGCACGTCGTCCACTTATATTATATTTATTAGGGTCGTGTGGCACGCCGTCCACCTTATTATATTTATTGGTATCGTGTGGCACACTGTCCACTTATGAAAGTAAAGAATAAGATTTGGTTTAATGATGTCCCAGATGACCTGTTCTCGTAATTTAGGCCCCGCTGTAAGGCCCCGAAAAATTTCGCTAAGTAATTTAGGATTTTGTAGTGTCACACAGGCTTATTATAATACTTTTATATACCATTAATATGGTGTTCATCAATTAGACTTGCTAAATATGAGTATGAGTCTTATGGTAAGTGATATGAGGTCCAAATGAAAGCCCAAGTGTAAGCCAAATAAGAAAATTTTCGAAATAGGCCAAATTTCCAAATGGATTCACACAAGGCTCCACTTTAAACGACCTTAGATAATTATATATAAGGTTTTATGTGGTGAATAGCATATCAAATGAAAGCCCTTTGAGTCTAGTTTCCAACGCTTCAAACCGTTCGTCATTTGGACATTCCTACACAAAGTTATGATCAAATTACCAAAGGCTGGAAAATGCGATCGTGTGTCAGGTCAAATCTGCGATCCGCATTTCTACTTTGCGGTCCGCATGTTCGTTCTGCGGTCCACATTTTGACCGCAGATTGAATCAGTGTAGCTCATTTTTGGCTGCCGATTTTGCGGTGCATTTTGCGGCCCGCATGTCCATTCTGCGGTGCATTCTGCGATAGCAGAATTGACATCACAGGGTTATATTTTTTATTTTTATAACCCGACCCCATTTCAATACATAGGCTTTGGGATTCAATTTGGGGTCATTTCTTACTGATTTTAGAGAGAGGTGAGAGTATTTTAGAGAGAGAAGGAGGAAACCAACATCTAAATCATCCAAATCTTGCATCAATCTTCAAGAATCAAGAACCCAATAGCAAGTTCTTCATCTAAGAGGTAAGATTCTATACCCTAGGGTTTTAATTTCGAGTTTGGTGTATAAGATGAGTTATTGAGGTATGATTCTTGGGTTTATTAGTATTGTGTATACATGCATGTACAACTTAGGTTTATGGGAAGATTGTTTAACTTAAATAAGTAAAGATTGGGTTAGGGAATGAAGAAATTCTTGAAAAGGGAATTTGAAATCAAGATGCCGAACTAGTATTTGATAAAATACTCAAATGAGCTAGTTTCATGAATATATTTCTAATATAAGTTTAATTTTGTTATGTCTCATAGTAGATTGGAATTGCTAGAGTTTTGGAGTGTTGTAGTAACTTAAGGAAAGCTCAATCGAGGTATGTATGGCTAACTTTGATTCTTGTGAAATCGCCCTTATGTGTGCAATTCATTTGGCATGTGTTAATTTGAGAGATTGTTTGTAATTTGTTGATTCTGTTGTTGGGTATCTAATTGATGTTAAACTACATGTGGTGTGGTATGAAATATGAATTGAAATATAACAAGGGAATTGGAATTGGTAAAGAATTGTGAATAATGGTTATGATGGCCTATATGGCACCTTGTGGAAAAGAAATGAAACACTTGAATTGTGGAAAATTGTTGAACATACTTGTGTGAATATTCTTGATTATGGAAATATTGTAACTTGGTTGTGATATTGGCTTGATAAGTAATTGAGAACATGAAACAATGTGCAAGTTGCTTATTTGAACTTGTTGAAATTGTGTGTAGTGCCTTATCTGCTGTTTGAAATTGTTGTGTTTTAAACTGTAAGGTGGGATCGGGTTGTGCGCTGCAACATGAGGAAATAAGGTGTGGGTTGGGGTGATAAGGGTGGCCGAGGTAATAAGGGTGGTCGTGGGTAATAAGGATGGAAAGCGATCGAAATCGCTATTGAAAATTGATACAAAAATCAATGATGTGAAATTGTGAAAGGAGACAGCAGGAGAGTTTGCAACCTGGGGGCACCGATTGCCCCTATGTTTGACTACTTGCAATTTATGTGGTTGATTGGTTGTTGTTCTAATTGTTGACCTTGAACGTGCTTATGTTGAGGCTTATCTGAAATGAGTAAAAGGTGGAAAACATGGTTGGCTGGCTTGATTAGTTTTGATGTAATTTAATGGCTTGAGTTTACTTGGGACAAAGTTTGCCCATACATACCAGTACAATTCAAGTGTACTGACGTCCCTTTTGCCGGGGGCGCTACATTCGTGTTATGATTGTAGGTGGATCAGTAGCAGGCACTTCAGCTCATCGGCAGTAGTATCCTTCTCCTTCCACTGCCCGTTTTGGTGAGCCCCTTTCTTCCTCGAGGCCCTGTGTGGTTCATGCCACTCTTGTTTAGACTTTATTTTGATTTTGTGTAAAGTATAGCCGGAGCCTTGTTACCGGCAAGTATTGTATAGTCCTTTGTATCCTAGAGGTTCCGTAGATATGTAAACTGTGGGATCATCGCCTATGTATATATATGTCGGGCGTTGTAAATTGTAAACTTGTTAGTAAATCAATCATATGGTTATGTTTGTATTTGTGAAATTAGTTATAATTGATATGATATTTGGTATATGAGAAAAAAAAATCAACACAGGGGTAACGCGTGGGATAGAAAGGCACTCAGGTCCGCTTGATTGGGGCTACCCGGTCAGGCGCCGGTCATGTCCCTCGATTTGGGGCGTGACAAACTTGGTATTCAGAGCCTAAGGTTTTAAAGTGTCCTAGGATGTCTCGGAGCCGTGTCTAGTAGTGCCCTTCTTATCGGTGACCACATCATATAAGTTGGGGGCTGCACGGACATTTAGGAATTTACCAATTTCTTTGATATTCCAGATCGTGCGATATGGCTCAAGATAGGGAGCTAATTTCCTCTCTAAGTATTACTCTCAAGATTGGTAATTTTGATACCATAATCTGTGAATTCGAAGCATGTAAGGTGGGATTTATCCCACCATTGAGTCCAAGTGGATTACCCAAGGACTTGTTAGGAGAATGTGTTGAGTCGTGGAGTGATTGGTAGAAGTTGTTGTTAAGGAGAGTACCCTCGTTCTTACTAATGTCACTGTACCACCAGATCATGTAGTATTTCATCAGTATGTACGGCTAAAATCCCTTCTCTTAGAAAATAAGCTTCGATGGTGCCCACATAAATGTTGTAGGTTCAAAATATAATTGATGCAGTACCCGTTTTGTTATGTTAAGCGAATTATTGCTGTGAAAATATATGTTGGAGGTAATTCTTCATTTGTTTAATATATTATTCTTGGTAGATGAGAATATGTAAAGAATGTGAACTATGTGCTAAAATGTCTAGACTTCAAGTCAAGTTTGAATTGATATTTTGATGCCAAATTTTGTGAGAAAACTTGTTATGGTTAATTCTTCCAAAATGTTCTTACGTGTACCAAAGGTATTTGATTGATTGCGTCTTGTTGTTGGTAATGTATAAAGATGTTTGGAAATGAAGTAAGTGATTGTGTAAATGTGGTAAGACTAAATGTTGGACTCTAGCTGTGATTGATACTTTACATGAATTGTTGTTGTGACCCGATATTTGTGAAAGATGCATTCCAATATGATCAATGTGCTATTATTGACAACTTAAAATAGGTTTTAGAAGTATGAATCATGTATTCAAATGTGAAGTCCTCTATGCATAGAGATGTTGAAATAAGTCAAATGCTTTTGAGAAATAAAGTATAGACAATGTGTCGAGAACTCAAAATGAAATTGTACCTGGTGATACTTGTGACATGAGGGAATATGAAACCGATTATGATGTTGATGTGAAATATGAGAAAATGATGTGAAATGCGAAGAAGAAGAGATTGTGTTATGAAATGTGGCCTAGTGCCAAGTTTGATGTGATAATTATGGCCCCAAGAGTAGATGGACTAATATACGTAAAAATGGCATGATTCTTTTATTCGATAATGTGGTGAATGTTTAAAGTGTTTGATTTGTACTTGTGATTTCCTTATTATTGTATGAAGCGCATAGGTGAATAATTTTATATGTGAACCCTATGGAAGGGCTATGAAATGCAGCCTAGAGGTATGGTAATTATGTAAAAAGCTATGTGATCCATTTTATTTGGTAATGTGGTGATTGTTTAAACTTTTTGTTAAACCCTTATGATTTCCTTGTCCTTGCATAGATATATTCTTAAAAAGAATCCAAATTACAAAATAGTTCATGCACATGCTCTTTTAATGAGACGTATTATTTACAAATTCTCCCGATCACGGTTCTAGTATGTACAACCTCCTATGGAATTGACCTCTATAATTATGTTCCTGAATTGAGTTATAACACTATTGATATTTCCTACTTGCTTTTCCTAAATTCTCAATAAAGGACTATTCCCGATGAATTTCTTACAGAAATGTCTCATTTAAATTGACAACATCTGCTCACTTGTGCCTATACATGCACCATCGTAAAGTTTGTACATGTGGTGTCAAGTTCCATGCAAAGTATCCAAGATTTGTGATCCTTCTCGAGTCACTCTTTTACTTAGTTGTGTGTGTCTTATATGTCTTAATCAACCAATCTACCCTCTTACGAGTAACATTATGAAACCTTTTCACCGTCTAGTAACATATATGCACATCTCAGTGCCTATTATATGAGTGAATATCAATTGAAATGGTCACCGTTTGCATAAGGTCTCTCTAAAAAAAATGAGATCCTTACATCCCCATCATAGATATCTTGTGTCGCCATGGTTTTCGTGCCCAGTTGGTACATCTCACAGTAAGTAGCTCATTATGTCCTAGTATTGTGGATGCTCGTGGCATGGTCGTGTATTGCAGTGGGGAGTTAATATAGTAGAAGTGTGTCCAGCTTATAACCAATGATTATTTTCTCTTTATGTCTCCACAATGTGTTAAATTTATTCCTTATTTAGTGAATTTATTGTGCTAGTTCCTTACACTTGTACGACAACCATAAGAGAACATGCCCTTCTATGTATCACTATGATATTTCCTTTTTCAAGTCAAAACCTATGGAGATCTCTTCATGAACATTTGCAAACCTTCAGTGATTATTGTGCACTGTCTCATTGTGTTTGGTTTTCTTCACACCCTCAACTTCTAGAATCATGGACTATGTCATTGTCATGTGTGGAGAGTTTTACTACCCTTGGTATCTCACCTTCTTGGCTAGATATGAGTATTATTTGCCTTCTCCCTGGAGCGTCGTGTTAACTATTAGAACCATCTAACCAATTCATGATTTTGTCCCAATATCAAGATTTCCTAGCTATTGAGTTTCACTAATGAAAGGTTGAGATTAGATGACTTCGGATTTTTGTACATATCATGAACATGTTGATTTGAATGACAAATGGTCGTAATTTTTAGTTCCCTCATATATGATCAATTTCCAAGAAGTGTTAAGCTGTCTAGAATATGGTAACCTCATAATCGTTCAATTCCTTTCATCCTTATAGGCTTGTGGCATAGATTCTGTGCGTCAAGTAATCTTAAGAGTGTAATTCAACTTCGTGTATTATGAATCCCATATCACATACAAGGTGCTAGAGTATTCCTATTCGGGGTCGACGGATTTTCCTTACACTTTAGAAAATGAGTGGTTCACGTACTTGAGTATTCCTCCTTAATGATTCCTATTTCCCATGTAGTAGTTACTCCTATGCCTCATTTGTATATTAATTGAGGTAGTCACAGTGATTAACCATGTCAGTATTGTTAGTAGTAACATTTCGTGTCTTTTAGTATACGACCTCATAAAGTACTCTACCCAATGCATTAATGGATTCCTGAAGAACTCCAGCCTGATCTTGAACTCTGTTGTTCCTCATTGTATTAGATCCATTGGGAATTTTAAGTTCAGACAAGTCAACGATAAAGCTTCATAGTGTGATCACATATATATTGGATAGATAAAGTTATGGTCAGTTTATGGGTATCACATATTAGGGTAACTATTAAGGGTCATCAAGGGTTTAGTGGAGTGTAAATTGTACAGTGGAAGTTATCAAAAGGTAAAGTCAATGGATAGTTATCTCATGCAAGATGTTTATATGTCATCCTTGTTATGTATGTTTGGGAGTTGATATTATTTTTGAGAAGGTGTTATGACAATGTTTGTAAATCCATAATGTCTTATGGAAGGATAAATGTGTCGTGGAACGAAAGTACTTTCGTTTGATTGAATACCAGTTAGTTTTGACTTGGAATGTACCATATAGGTATTTTGATGTAAAACTGTGCAGTCCATGTTCTGGTATCCATATGTCAATGTAGTTCTTGAAATACTGGGATTAGTATTGTGGATATATACATTGTGGTGCTATGTACAGTTGTGGATGTGTGGATAAGAAGATTTTAGTGATTCTCTGGCAGGTGGGTAGGCCTAGTTACAAAGGAGACTCTGCCGAAATTTCTGAAAAATTTGGGAGTTAGTGAAAATTTTGAAATTGGAGGTAGGATAGAAAAGAGATATGTGATGTCAAAGTGTTTGGGAAAGACTATACTCCTCATTCGAGGATGAATGATCCTAAGGGGGGAGAATGTAAGGCCCCGGAAAATTTCGCTAAGTAATTTAGGATTTTGTAGTGTCACACGGGCTTATTATAATACTTTTATATACTATTAATATGGTGGTCATCAATTAGACTTGCTAAATATGAGTATGAGTCTTATGGTAAGTGATATGACGTCCAAATGAAATCCCAAGTGTAAGCCAAATAGGAAAATTTTCGAAATAGGCCAAATTTCCAAATGGATTCACACAAGGCTCCACTTTAAACGACCTTAGATAATTATGTATAAGGTTTTATGTGGTGAATAGCATATCAAATGAAATCCCTTTGAGTCTAGTTTCCAACGCTTCAAACCGTTCGTCATTTGGACATTCCTACACAAAGTTATGATCAAATTACCAAAGGCTGGAAAATGCGATCGTGTGTCAGGTCAAATCTGCGATCCGCATTTCTACTCTGCGGTCCGCATGTTCATTCTGCGGTCCGCATTTTGACCGCAAATTGAACCAGTGTAGCTCATTTTTGGCTGCCGATTTTGCGGTGCATTTTGCGGCCCGCATGTCCATTATGCGGTGCATTCTGCGATAGCAGAATTGACATCGCAGGGTTATATTTTTTATTTTTATAACCCGACCCCATTTCAATACATAGGCTTTGGGATTCATGGGGTCATTTCTTACTGATTTTAGAGAGAGGTGAGAGTATTTTAGAGAGAGAAGGAGGAACCCAACATCTAAATCATCCAAATCTTGCATCAATCTTCAAGAATCAAGAACCCAATAGCAAGTTCTTCATCTAAGAGGTAAGATTCTATACCCTAGGGTTTTAATTTCGAGTTTGGTGTATAAGGTGAGTTATTGAGGTATGATTCTTGGGTTTATTAGTATTGTGTATACATGCATGTACAACTTAGGTTTATGGGAAGATTGTTTAACTTAAATAAGTAAAGATTGGGTTAGGGAATGAAGAAATTCTTGAAAAGGGAATTTGAAATCAAGATGCCGAACTAGTATTTGATAAAATACTCAAATGAGCTAGTTTCATGAATATATTTCTAATATAAGTTTAATTTTGTTATGTCTCATAGTAGATTGGAATTGCTAGAGTTTTGGAGTGTTGTAGTAACTTAAGGAAAGCTCAATCGAGGTATGTATGGCTAACTTTGATTCTTGTGAAATCGCCCTTATGTGTGCAATTCGTTTGGCATGTGTTAATTTGAGAGATTGTTTGTAATTTGTTGATTCTGTTGTTGGGTATCTAATTGATGTTAAACTACATGTGGTGTGGTATGAAATATGAATTGAAATATAACAAGGGAATTGGAATTGGTAAAGAATTGTGAATAATGATTATGATGGCCTATATGGCACCTTGTGGAAAAGAAATGAAACACTTGAATTGTGGAAAATTGTTGAACATACTTGTGTGAATATTCTTGATTATGGAAATATTGTAACTTGGTTGTGATATTGGCTTGATAAGTAATTGAGAACATGAAACAATGTGCAAGTTGCTTATTTGAACTTGTTGAAATTGTGTGTAGTGCCTTATCTGCTGTTTGAAATTGTTGTGTTTTAAACTGTAAGGTGGGATCGGGTTGCGCGCCGCAACATGAGGAAATAAGGTGTGGGTTGGGGTGATAAGGGTGGCCGAGGTAATAAGGGTGGTCAGGGGTAATAAGGATGGAAAGCGATCAAAATCGCTATTGAAAATTAATACAAAAATCAATGATGTGAAATTGTGAAAGGAGACAGCAGGAGAGTTTGCAACCTGGGGGGGAGGGCACTGATTGCCCCTATGTTTGACTACTTGCAATTTATGTGGTTGATTGGTTGTTGTTCTATTTGTTGATCTTGAACGTGCTTGTGTTGAGGCTTATCTGAAATGAGTAAAAGGTGGAAAACATGGTTGGCTGGCTTGATTAGTTTTGACGTAATTTAATGGCTTGAGTTTACTTGGGACAAAGTTTGTCCATACATACCAGTACAATTCAAGTGTACTGACGTCCCTTTTGCCGGGGGCGCTACATTCGTGTTATGATTGTAGGTGGATCAGTAGCAGGCACTTCAACTCATCGGCAGTAGTATCCTTCTCCTTCCACTGCCCGTTTTGGTGAGCCCCTTTCTTCCTCGGGGCCCTGTGTGGTTCATGCCACTCTTGTTTAGACTTTATTTTGATTTTGTGTAAGGTATAGCCGGAGCCTTGTTACCGGCAAGTATTGTATAGTCCTTTGTATCCTAGAGGTTCCGTAGACATGTAAACTGTGGGATCATGGCCTATGTATATATATGTCGGGCGTTGTAAATTGTAAACTTGTTAGTAAATCAATCATATGGTTATGTTTGTATTTGTGAAATTAGTTATAATTGATATGATATTTGGTATATGAGAAAAACAATTAACACAGGGGTAACGCGTGGGATAGAAAGGCACTCAGGTCCGCTTGATTGGGGCTACCCGGTCAGGCGCCGGTCATGTCCCTCGATTTGGGGCGTGACACCAGCTCAGGTCCCAGGAGGAGTTTTGATCACCCCAGAGTTTCAGGATGCTATAGTCAGACTAGCAGGCTTTATGGAGAGTGTTTCTAGAGCGGGGTTGTTACCAGCTGCACCAGCCACTTCTCAGGTTGGAGGAGGGGTTCAAACTCCTGTTACACGTACCCAGGAGCAAGCAGCTCCTCAGGCCCATGGCCTAGTGATTCAGCAAGATGTGGCAGTTCAGCCAGGTATTCCAGCTCAGGTCGGTGATGGAGCGGCCATGGCTTCTAATGCTTTATGGAGACTTGATCGATTCTCCAAGCTATTCACTACCACCTTCAGTGGTGCTTTGTCCGAGGATCCCTAGGATTTCCTATTCAGTTGCCATGAGATTCTTAGGACCATGGGCATAGTAGAGACCAATGGGGTCGATTTCTATACATTCAGGCTCACAGGATCCGCCAAGACTTGGTGGAGGGAATTTTGTCTAACCAGACCAGCAGGGTCTCCGGCTTTGTCATAGGATCAGTTCGCAGAGTTATTCTTGGAGAAGTTTCTCCCCATCATCCAGCGGGAGGCACTTCGTAGGTAGTTTGAGCTTCTTCAGTAGGGCACCATGACAGTTACTCAGTACGAGACCAGATTCATTGACTTGGCACGCCATACAGTTGATACTCCCTATAGAGTGGGAGAGGGTCCGGAGATTTATTGATGGGTTGATTCATCCGATTCGCCTACAGATGGCCATGGGAGTGGGTAGTAATATTTCCTTCTAGGAGGCGGCAATTACGGCTCGTAGAGTTGAGATGGCCCTCGCACAAGGAGGTAGTCAAATGTTAGATAAGAGACCTCGCCATTCTGGTAGATTCAGTGGAACCTCATCTGGAGGTAGGGATTCTTATGGTAGGGTCAGGCACCTAGGCCCTTTCAGTCAGCTCTTCAGACTTCTCATGGTAGTTTGGGCAGTGGTGGTCACCAACAATATCAGTCAGATCAGTAGCCTATCAGTGCACCCCTACTCCATTATTCTCACTAGTAGAGGACTTGTTATACTTGTGGTGACCCGATGCATATTGCTAGGTTTTACCTTCGAGCTTCGGGCAGTTCTCAGCAGCAGGGTCCTTGCCTTATGATTCAGGCAGCGGGTGATGCACAGCCCGCCCAGCCAGCTACAGGCGGGGGGAGAGATCTTAGAGGTAGAGGTAGGGACTGTAAAGGTGGAGCTCGAACCGGAAAAGGTAGAGGTCAGCCCGCGATTGATCGCCCTAGAGATGCAGCTTAGGAGGGTGGGGCCCAGCCTCATTTCTATGCCTTGCCACCCAGGCTAGAGGCTGATCTTCCGATATTGTTATTACAGGTACTATTGTGGTCTGTGACAAGGGTGCTTCAGTGCTATTTGACCCTGGGTCTACATTTTCATACATGTCATTGCACCCTACCTGCCTAAGCCTAGCGATGCTTTAGGTATTCCTGTATATGTATCTACACCTGTGAGTGATCCTATAGTGGTTGATCGGGTCCATCATTCCTGTATAGTGGTGTTTGAGGGTCTTGAGACCCGCGTTGACCTATTGCTTCTAGATATGGTGGATTTTGATATTATATTGGGGATAGATTGGATGTCCATGTATCATGCGATCTTGGATTGTCATGCCAAGACCGTGACTTTGGCTTTACCAGATATATCCCGATTGGAGTGGTGAGGGACTCCAGGTCATGCCACTCGCAATGTTATTTCTTATGTTAAGGCTCGACGTATGGTCGAGAAGGGGTGTCTGGCTTATTTGGCTTATGTTCGCGACTCCAGCTTAGAGGTTCCTTCTATTGACTCAGTCCCTATTGTTCGGGAGTTTCTAGAGGTTTTTCTTTCAGATCTGCTGGGTATGCCACCCGATAGGAATATTGATTTTTGCATAGATCTGGCCCCAGGCACACAGCCCATTTCCATTCCGTCGTACCGTATGGCCCCGCCGAGCTGAAAAAGCTCAAGGATCAGTTGCAAGATTTGTTGGAGAAGGGTTTCATCAGGCCTAGTGTTTCTCCCTAGGTGCGCCAGTTCTGTTTGTGAAGAAAAAAGATGGTTCCATGCGGATGTGTATCGACTATCGACAGCTAAACAAGGTAACAATTAAGAACAAGTATCCACTGCCGAGGATTGATGATTTGTTCGACCAGCTGCAGGGTGCAAAGGTATTTTCCAAGATAGATTTGAGATCGGGTTATCACCAGCAGAGGATTAGGGCGTATGATATCCCTAAGACAGCATTTCGCACTTGGTATGCGCATTATGAGTTCTTGGTCATGTCATTTGGGTTGACCAATGCCCCCGCATCATTTATGGAGTTGATTAACTGAGTGTTCAGGCCTTCTTTGGACATGTTTGTGACTGTCTTCATTGATGATATTCTTGTGTACTCCTGTAGTCAGGAGGAGCATGAGCAGTACCTCAAAGTGGTTCTTCAATCTCTGAAGGATAGCCAGGTGTATGCCAAGTATTCAAAATGTGAGTTATGGTTGAGTTTAGTGACATTTCTGGGTCATGTCGTATCAGTTGAGGGTATTCAGGTAGATCCAAAGAAGATTAAGGCAGTTAAGAATTGGCCTCGACCAGCTTCAGTAACAGAGAATCGTAGTTTCCTGGGGTTAGCTGGTTATTATCATCGATTTGTGGAGAGATATTAATCTATAGCTACCCTGATGACCAGGTTGAGCCAGAAGGGTGCCCAGTTCAGGTGGTCAGATGAGTGCGAGGAGAGCTTTCAGAAGCTCAAGACAGCTCTGACTATAGCACCGATATTGGATTTGCCCACAGGTCCAAGACCTTACACTGTTTATTGTGATGCTTCCCATATTGGTCTTGGTGAGGTATTGATAAAGGATGGCAGGGTTATTGCTTATGCTTCGAGGTAGTTAAAGATCCACGAGTAGAACTACCCAGTCCATGATCTAGAGTTGGCAGCCATTGTTCATGCCTTGAAGATTTGGAGACATTATTTATATGGTGTGACGTGTGAGGTGTACACGGATCACAAGAATTTGCAATACTTGTTCAAGCAGAAAGAGTTGAATTTGAGGCAGCGGAGGTGGCTGGAGCTATTGAAGAACTATGATGTTACTATCTTATACCACCCGGGGTAAGGCCAATGTAGTGGTCGGCGCATTGAGTAGGAAGTCAGCCAGCATGGGTAGCCTTGCATATATTCGGGTCAGCCATAGACCACTTGCCTTAGATATTCAGGCCTTGTCCAATCGGTTATTGAGGTTGGACATTTCGGAGACTAGCCGAGTATTAGCTTGCACGGTCGCTCGTTCTTCATTATTGGAGCGGATCCGTGACCGACAATTTGATGATCCTCATTTGTGTGTCTTGAGAGACACTGTGCAGCGTGGAGGTGCCACGAAGATGACTTTGGATGTGGATCATGTTTTGAGATTGGAGGGGTGAGTATGTGTGCCCAATGTTGATGGCATTCGGGAGTTAATCTTAGCGGAGGCCCATAGTTCTCGGTATTCTATTCACCTGCCGCGAAGATGTATCAGGACTTACGGTAGCATTACTGGTGGCGTAGGATGAAGAAAGACATTGTTGCATATGTGGCTCGGTGTTTAACTTGTTAGCATGTCAAGTATGAGCATCAGAGACCTGGTGGTGTGTTTCAGAGGATTGAGCTTTTCGAGTGGAAGTGGGAGCGGATTACCATGGACTTCGTTACTGAACTTCCGGTGACCCAGAAGAGATTTGATGCTATTTGGGTCATTGTTGTTAGGCTGACTAATTCACCGCATTTCATCATGTTGCTATTACCTATTCTTCAGAGATACTGGCTGAGATTTACATCCGAGAGATTGTTCGTCTTCATGGGGTACTGACATCCATTATTTTGGATCGGGGCACGCAATTCACCTCGCGCTTTTGGAGAGCAGTTCAGCAGGAGCTAGGTACCTAGCTTCAGTTGAGTACAACATTCCATCCTCATACGGACGGTCAGTCCGAGAGGACTATTCAGATATTGGAGGATATGCTCCGAGCCTGTGTTATTGATTTTGGAGGCTCTTGGGACCAGTTCTTGCCTTTAGCAGAGTTTGCCTACAACAACAGCTACCAGTCCAGTATTCAGATGGCACCTTATGAGGCGTTGTATAGTAGGCGGTGTCGGTCTCCAGTCGGATGGTTCGAGCCGGGAGAGGCTCAGTTGTTAGGTACTGATTTAGTCCAGGAGGCCTTGGACAAGGTCGAGATTATCCAAGAGAGGTTGCGTTCAGCTTAGTTTAGGCAAAAGAGTTATGCGGATCGCAAGGTTCAAGATGTGGCTTTCATGGTTGGTGAGCGAGTACTACTCTGTGTATCACCTATGAAAGGCGTGATGAGATTTGGGAAGAAGGGCAAGCTTAGCCCTAGATATATTGGCCCATTTGAGATACTTGATCGAGTGGGAGAGGTGGCTTATAGACTTGTCTTGCCACCTAGCTTGTCACTTGTGCATCTAGTGTTTCATGTGTCTATTCTCCGAAGGTATCACGGTGATCCTACCCACGTGTTAGATTTCAGTACTGTCCAGTTGGACAAGGATCTGTCTTACGAGGAGGAGACGGTAGCTATTCTAGACCGGTAGGTTCGACAGTTGAGGTCGAAGAGTTTTCCTTCAGTACGTGTGCAGTGGAGAGGTCAGCCTCCTGAGTCTTCGACTTGGGAGTCTGAGTTCGATATGTGGAGTCGTTACCCTCATCTATTTCCTGGCTCAGGTACTTCTTTCTTTTGTCCGTTCGAGGACGAACGGTTGTTTAAGAGGTGGAAAATGTGATGACCCAAAGGGTCATCACCGTATTTCTCCCTTTTCTGCGCTTCCGAGGTCTTGGAATCCTCACTCTCAGTTGCCTCGATGTGCGTGCACAATCCGGGCGTGAAGCCGGAAAGTTTTTGTGTTAAGTTATATGCATTTGATGGAAAATTTGAAGAATTATGATATTATTATTGATATAGTTGACGTTGGTCAACATTTTTGTTAAATGGGCCCGGACCGATGATGTGACGGTCGCGGGAGGTCCGTAGAAAACAATGGGACTCGGGCATGTGCCCAAAGTCAAAATCTGAGGTCCAGAACCCTGGTAAAAGAATTTTTCCGTTAAATTGTTTTCTGAAATTAATAAGGAAAAATAGAAATGAAATTAAGTTAGAAAATATAGGTATCGAGCTCGTATTTTGGTTCCAATGCCCGGTACAGGTCTTAAATATTGGTTAAGCACTTCCTGTGAAATTTGGTCGAAATCAGACGTCATTTGACGTGTTTCGGACCTAAATAGTTAAAGTTAGAAAATTATGAACTTTGAAATGATTTCTTTGTTTATGATGTTATTTTAGCGATTTTATCACTCGAGCAAGTTCGTATGATGTTGTTGAGTTAGTGTGTGCATTTGGTTAAGAGCCCGGGGGCTCGGGAGTGATTTCGGGGATGGTTCGGGGTGTTTTACACTTGAAAATCTGGTATTTTTGAGCTGTTGCTAGTATCTGGTATAGTGTTCTATGCAGTCGCATAGGTCCTTCCGCGATCGCATAGTGTAAAAATTCAGGAGCCCAAAATTGTTCTATGCGATCGCAGCTTCCTTGTGCTATCGCATTGCCCAGCTTCCCATACCTATGCGATCGCATTGCCCACCTCGCGATCGCATAGAACATTTTCCAGGCCCAGTCGCACTTACTCTATGCGATCGCATCCTGCCCTCCGCGATCGTAGTGCACTAGCTTCCTTACCGTATGCGATTGCATATGGCATTTTTGCCCAGTGATTTTTTTGGTAAAAACATAACAATGCACGGGATTTTTCACACAAAACACATACGGGTTCATCTCCTTCACCCTCCATTTTCAAGCTACAAGCTCCCATTCCTCCATAGCTCCTTGGGTAAGTTTCCTAACATCATTTCTTCATTACTTCTTCATCAAATCATAGTTAATCCTAGCCTAATTCATGAATTCAAGGTAGAAATTGGGGGTTTCGGGTAGAATTAGGGCTTGTGGGATTTTGGGTGTTTCAACCTCAATTTGAGGTCGGATTGTGAAACAAATCATATATTCTAACTCGTGGGTTATGGGTGATTGGAATTTGGTCTGAGCCTCAAGTTTGGACCATGTGGGCCCGGTGTCAGATTTTGCTATTTTTGGAAGAATGATGGGAATTTCATTTTTAGGCTATGTGATTGTAGTATTGAGCCCTAATTGATGTTATTGAATTGGAAATGACTAGATACCATTGTTTCGGAGTCGGGTTCTAGAGGAAAGGCGGTGCTAGTGGATTGATTGCTATTTTCGAACTGAGATAAGTTTTTAATCTAATCTTGGCTTGAGGGAATAGGACTAGGGTATTATTGCTTGCTATTTGCTAAATGACCGAGTGCGGTGTATAGGCATGGTAACGAGTATCTATACACTGGCGTCTAGCATGACCGTGAGTCTTACTTGTACTTGTTTTGGGGTATATTTTGAGAATCATTCCTAGTAAATGATGAATTCAACATGATGAGTTAGTTGAGGAAATATTTATGAAACATGAGATTTCTTGGAGCTTTGGCTCAAATGGTAGTGACTTTTATGAAGTCAAAATTGTAAGTATTGTAAAGAAATGTGGTTGGATCCCTTGCCGGGACATGTAGATGATGATTGATGTTGCTCTCTTATTCGGTTGAGCGTTATGTGTAATCTCCATTATTGAGATGATTGGGCTGCTAGTGGTACCTTATTGGGTAAAGCATTATATTGCCGAGTTTTCCTTAAAAGGGAACCCCTTAAGAGAGAAGCTATATGAGTCAATTATTATATTTATTTGGATCGTGTGGCACGCCGTCCACTTATATTATATTATTGGGATCGAGTGGCACGTCGTCCACTTATATTATATTTATTGGGATCGCGTGGCACACCGTCCACTTATATTATATTTATTGGGATCATGTGGCACGTCGTCCACCTATATTATGATTATTAGGATCGTGTGGCACGCCTTCCACTTATATTATATTTATTGGGATCGTGTGGCACGCCGTCCACCTATATTATATTTATTGGGATCGTGTGGCGCGTCGTCCACTTATGAAAGTAAAGAATAAGATTTGGTTTAATGATGTCACAAATGACCTGTTCTCGTTGTTCAATATTTCTCGGAGCATGTTTCCTTTTTCAATTATATACCTTCCTTTATATTCCTGTTGTTCTTTCTATGTCGTCGAATCTTTATATATTTCTGCACAGGTTGATTTTAGTAAGTCATGTCTAGCATCGTCACTACTTCGCCGGGGTTAGGCCAGGCACTTACCAGCACATGGGGTCGATTGTGCTGATGCCACAAATCACAGCGTTGGAGCTGCTTTTGGATAGCAGCAGCAGTAGGATATTGTTGGGAGTTGTCTTCAGTTTCAGGGACTCTCGAGGTAGCCTAGCCGGCGTTCGCGGACCGAAGTCCCAATCCCTTATTTCAGTTTGTTTTATTGTTTCAAAACAGACATATGTATTTTGTTTCATTCAGACTTGGTTGTAGTATTCTATAGCAGTCTGTGAGATAGCGACACTAGATTTTGGGTAGTGTTATGTTCAGTATTTTCTTTCCGCATTTGATTTTCTTCTTTACTGGATTTAAAGTTTTTCTGAAAAGTTTAATTATATGATTATATTCTATTGTTAAGGATTGGTTGGCCTAGCTTCGATAGTAGGCGCCATCACGACTCTCGATGGTGGAAAGTCCGGGTCGTGACAGTTGAGCCTTGATTATTTTCTTTCACATCCCTCTTTCAGAATCATTAATAAGACTCGCAAGTTTGAATGGGGAAGTAAGTGTAGAAACAAGAGAAAAATAGCGAAAGAAAAGAAGATAAAAGAAAAGAAAATAGAAGAAGGGAAAAGAAAATAAAAACAAAAAAAAGGAGAAAAGAAAAGCAAAAGCAAAAAAGAGAAAAGAAAAGAAAAGCAAAAGAGAAAAGAAAGAAAAGAAAGAAAAGAAAAGTGGAAGAAGGAAAGATCACAACAACAAATGTAGTCGTCTGAACTACGTTTGACTTGATCTCGAAAGGGTACGTAGGCAGCCTCACTGAGGTTCAGTCACAACAAAAGAAAACTCCAAGAATCCCTAAGAAGGAAATTGGGGCAGAAGTTGTGGATATTGTGAGAAATATGATTCCGAAAGTTGTAATTTTGAATTCACGTTGAATTATTTTGAGCCTTTATACCCTTCTTTCTAAATTCTATTCAAAAACCTGCATTACGGTCCAAAGAAAGACCTTCCGATCAGTCTTCAAGAAATGCCGAGTCAAACAAGAAGAGGTGAATCCCATCAGGGACAACACTCCAGTCAAGAAGAAAAATGATGAATAATGAGAGAGTCCTTTGATGAGAATCCTCACAGGTACCCCAAGGCGATGAAAGTTGAGAGAAAGCAAAAATGAGAGTCTTATTGGTGAAAACCTTCACGGGCACCATAAGGCGATAGTGAGTTGAGAGAAAAATCAAATGAGAGAGGCTTGACAGTGAATACCCTACGGGCACCACATGTCGATTAAGGATGATGGATTAGATGGCAAGTGGAGTATTGAAGCCTAGTTTCACAGTGAAAAGGTGCAACAAGAGAAGAACATCAGGTTTTCTAAATAGAGTAGGCTGAAGGTGCATGTCACGGTCGCTAGAGTTGGTGTCCACATCTGACGGGTTGCTATTATGTAGGTTTCTTGTTAGGAATCGTCACCTTCTATTATACTTTTACTATATTCCTCACCTCTTGTTCTACTCCCTCATCCCGGGTCGGTTGTTCGAAACAAGTGAGAAATGACTTCAAAATCTGCCACCAAGCTTTTCCAATTAAACAAAACAAGATCTGGTGAATATTAAAGGCGTCAAGTCAATAGAAAACAGCAGGCACAATAAGTTGGCCATAATCAACATACTTTGGGACTCGTGTGAAATATGAGAATTTGGAACATATCAATTTCGGAACAATGTAACATATGGAGGATATTTTGGTGAACGGATCAGAGGTATTCTCCGTGTCAAGGGTAGCAAAAAAAGTGGTTAGTCAATAAACAAGCAAGATCTTCAAGTGGGAATCAGTTATCGTGACAAGTGAAGGAACAATAAACTCTGGGTCGAAGCTAGAGGTAAAGTCAAGAAAGAACATCATATATCCAAAGTGGGGGCACCATACATGCTGCGGGATTCATATGAGATGTGAGAATTAGGGAGAAGACCGTTCAGGCAATGCAACAAATGGAGGATGATGGGCCACCTTCAAAGTTCAAGGCCACAAACCAACCACCCTATTTTAAACTCACAAGTTTTCGTTGTTTGAAACAGGAATAAAGCAGTGCAAGAAAGTTGGTTCAACAGTAATGGAGCAAGAAAGGAAAGAAAAGAAAAGGAACAAGAGGAGAACCGAAAAAAGGAAGTTTTTCAAATCATTGGTTTTTGCCATTACTTTTCACAATGTTTCCTCCTAGGATAAACGGCCTAGTCTGATGGAATTTTTCTTCAAAATCCAAACCTTAGTCTGATGAAACTTTCTCCTAAGATAACCAAATGGACCTAGTCTGATGAATCTTTCTCCTAAGATAGAAGACCTAGTCTGATGAATCTTCTCCTAGAGTCCAAATCTTAGTCTGATGAAACTTTCTCCTAAGATAAACAAAATAGACCTAGTCTGATGAACCTTCTCCTATAGTCTAAATCTTAGTCTGATGATTCTTTCTCCTAAGACACCAAAACACCCTAGTTTGAGGAACCACCTCCTAGGATCCAAATCTAAGTCTGATGAAACTTTCTACTAAGATAACCAAATGGACTTAGTCTTATGAATCTTCTCCTAGAGTCGCAATCTTAGTCTGATGAGTCTTTCTACTAAGATAGAAAACCTAGTCTGATGAATTTTATCTTAGGGTCTGTGTCTTAGTCTGATGAAACTTTCTCCTAAGATAACAAAAAAAAACTAGTCTGACGAATTTTCTCCTATGATACAAATCTTAGTCAAGTAGTTTTACTCACAAGGGACGTACATGCCAATCAAGTCTTTAGTTTTTCTCTCACCATCATATCGATAGCTTAGGTAACAACTCACAAGTTTGCCCAGGCACCAAATTGGGGCAGAAAATTTTCTTTATTTATTTATTTTGTTGCAGTCAGGAGCCCACCTGGAGAACAATGGAATACTTTTTAAGTTCAGCAATCAGGCGCCCACCTAGAGAACAAGGGAAGTACAATTCAATTTTAACGGTCAGTTTTAATATTTGATAACATATGGTACCCAGTTACCAAACTGGGACAGAAATTTTTCTTTGTCTTATCTATTTTGTTGCAATCAGGAGCCCACCTGGAGAACAAGGGAATACTTTCCAAAATCAGCAATCAGGAGCCCACCTAGAGAACAAGGGAATACATTTCAAATGCAGCAATTAGGAGCCCACCTGGAGAATAAGGGAATACATTTCAAGCGCAGCAGTCAGGCACCCACCTGGAGAACAAGGGAAGTATAATGCAAATTCCATCTTTCAAGTTTTAATTTTGGTAACATAACCCGCCCAGTCATCAGACTAGGGCAGAATTTTTTTTTTCTTTCTTTGTTTATTTTGTTGCAGTTCGGAGCCCACCTGGAGAACAAGGGAATACTATTCAAGTTCAGCAATCAGGAGCTCACCTAGAGAACAAGGGAATGCATTTTAAGCTTCAGTAGTCAGGCGCCCACCTGGAGAACAAGGGAAGTACAATTCAAATTTTAGCTTTTAATTTTAATTTTGATAACATGATGTGCCCAGTCATAAAACTGGGGCAGAAAAATTTCTTTGTTTGTTTATTTTGTTGCAATAAGGAGCCCACCTAGAGAACAAGGGAATACTTTTCAACAGTCAGCAGTTAGGAGCCTGCTTGAAGAACAAAGGAAATACATTCAAGTTCAACGGTCAAGCATCACTCGGAGACAAGATAAAACATCTCATATCACAGTTCAAGTCAGTAACAAAGAAGGCTTGCAGAAATAATGCGAGTCAAAATTCTGAGCAGCGGATGTTGGTCATAATCCAAAATAATAAAAGAAGAGGAGAAACAACAAAAATGGGCAAAAGGAATCCAAATGCAGAAGTTGATGAAAGATATGATTTGATCAAGATATGGCCGAGGTCACAAGCACTACATACCTGGTTTTGGTCCGAAAAGCTGAAGAAGAATGAACTAGCACCTGCAACTAGCAAGCGTCAAGGTTCAAATCCAAAATGTGCATGAAGAATCATTCAAGACGCAAGATCAAGCTTCAGAAGACTTATAGATAAGAATCTTGTAACTCGTATTTGACAGTCTTAGCTAGTCTTTTTCATGTTTTGATTTTTGATGTAATAGCAGGACCATGAACCAGAACCTCGGCGGAACGGCACTTTGACCGGCTCTCTACCTCGGTACCCCATCATCTCACTCATTTCTGAACTACACTAACCTGATTCCTTTATAGCCAAGTATATGTAGGCAGACTCGGAAGTAGGGTGCGATCAAAATCTTTCAAAAAATGCTTTTCACAGAGTATTCAAACGGGTAAAAATTGCTCGTATTCGCTCACTTTGTCTTTGCACAAAAATTCTTCGTATTTCCGAGCAAATAGGGGCAGCTGTAAGCACGTGATTTTTGCCCTACATGAAAATAACTCCTAAAAATAGACCAAAATAATTTTAATTGATTTTTAGGTGTTTTTCTTTATTTAGTTGCATTTCATGCAATTTTAATATTTTTAAAACCATAGAAAAACCCATAAAAATGTCACATTTTAATTTCGTGCCACCTTAGGTTCAATTTGCATTTAGAAATTAATTACACTGAATTAATTGTGTTATTAGTTAAAAAAATTAAAAATGGTTATTTTTACATAGATAATTAGCTTAATTTTATAATTTGAATAAATTTAGGAGTTTAATTTAGGTCTTCAATTAATTAAAGAAAGAAAAGAAAATTGAAACAAAAAAAAACTGATTGTAATTTAAACTTGAGAATTTTTCACAAAGCACATTCTTAAAGACCTAACTAGAAATAAATAGAAACCATTTACTATATTACGTGGTATAGATATATTTTACGGTAATTGACGATGTATATAATGTTTTAAACGTATTGTATTTAATAATACAACATGAAATAACGCCGCACAAACAGGGATTTCAGTAAAACTGAATCTGTATTAAGATGTATTAGTCTGTATTTAGCGTAAAAAAAAGTAACATATCTGCGCAATTTATGGGACGGTGAAGAAGATAAAAACGGAAGGAAATCAAAACAAATTTGATTTCCCTAATTTTAGTTAACTAAC
Source organism: Nicotiana noctiflora (assembly GCA_032618575.1). Taxonomy (NCBI): domain Eukaryota; kingdom Viridiplantae; phylum Streptophyta; class Magnoliopsida; order Solanales; family Solanaceae; genus Nicotiana; species Nicotiana noctiflora. The sequence continues at coordinate 75,116 of JASVEL010011122.1, forward strand.
TTAAATATACGAAAAGCAATATGTATTCTTCTCTATATTGCGCGATTTGAAGGACAAAAAACAGAGGAAAACGATTCAAAAGTGTGCGAATTGAATTTTCATCTGTCGTATGATACAAATTCAATACAAAATAAATTTAAACACTTATATACATATGGCTAGCTTAACAGTTTTGTTGCGTCATTCTGGAAAGTGGAACGATGAGGGCAATTATATCGACTTTTCAATTGAGGGAATACTGATTAAGGAGTATGCTTCCTTTTATGATCTAGTTTCTTCAATTTCTAATCAACTGGGTATTGATTTGAACTCAAATACCATTAAAATAAAATACAGTGTTGAAGGCAATCGCACGCCAATGGAAATACACAATGATATGGGTTACAAAGTGTATATAGAATTGAAAAAAGACAATCGAGAATTTGGGATGTATCCTTTGTGCATAACAAATATAGAAAAAGAACTTAGCGATGGTGATGGTGTAAATCAAAGGGACATAGTGCAAATAGATGAAGTAGTTCAAAGGTATGATTTTGATACATATGATACACTGGCTATAGAACTTGTCAATTCTGGAGAAATGATTGGAGTGCTCGAACCCAACAAGGATTTGATAATTTCAAAGACTGATCAAAGGAGGTTATGGCTGGACAAGTATATAAAGATAAGGCTACATTGAAAGAGGTGATGGAAAATTATGCTATAGCTCAAAGGTTTCAATTTCGTGTTGATCGGTCTAATGTTGTCAGGTATGATGTTTGTTTAACTTTATTGTATTTAACTGTATTCATTTGTATTTGTATTTAAGTGTTTTTTTACTATTGAACAATATACAACAGTAGCATAAGTATTTTTTATAATATATCTAAGTTGCTATTAATTGTCTCGACAATAACCAAAATGTATGTAGTTGTATTTTTTTGTATTTAATCAAATTTAAAATATTAAAATTCATTAGTATACAACATTGCATATACACAGATATGAATTTGGTACTTTATTCATAGAAAGTGTATATGTCATAATGGTTAAGTTTGCTTATGTATTTTTTTTCCAGCTATGCCTTAATTTGTATTTCAGAAAACTGTGATTGGAGGTTTAAGGCTTCAAGTATTAACAAATCAAAATTATTCAACGTGAGAAAATTCAATGACAACCATGCATGTCCACTGAAGGATAAAGTGTACGAGCAGCGGCAAGCTAGTAATAGCCTTATAAGTGTATTATAAGGCCAAATCCTACAAATCATAAGAGGAAATACACTCCGAGGGACATTATTGATGATGTGAAATCAGATTTAGGTGTAAATGTTAGCTACATGTTGGCGTGGAGGGCTAAAGAAAAAGTAATCAATTTTCTTAGAGGTGAACCGGCTGATTCATACCAAAAATTACCTGGATACTTATACACAATGGATAAGACATATCCTGGTTCTCACATTAGAATGGAAAAATCGTCAAAGAATGAATTCATGTATGTGTATATATCACTGTATGCATTTATAAGGGGTTTTGATCATTGTAGACCAATTGTTGTAGTGGACGAAAGTCATCTAAAATCATACTACACCGAGACATTTGTTTCTGCAAGCACGTTGGATGGTGCAGGTAAATACATCTATAATAATACAATTTTTTAATTTTAAAATATGTTAGAAAATATGTATTTATAAACAATTATTTTCAATTGTATTTAACAGGTCATATATTGCCATTAGCATATTGTGTTATTGATTCAGAGAACGATGCTGCTTGGACGTGGTTCTTTGAGCAATTCAAGATAGCATACGCTGTGAGGAAAAACATGTGCATTGTTTCTGATAGTAATGAGAGTATCATTAAGTCTATATCGAAAGTGTATCCAAATGTACCGCATTTTGCTTGCATATGGCATCTATGGAATAACGTGTACAAGAAATTCAAAAAGAGCCATGCCAAGTTGAGCGAAATATACTTCTCGATGGCAAAAGCATACACACAAACTGAATTTGATAGTTTGATGGAGAAGATTGAAAAGGTAGATATTAGAGTGAAAGAATACTTAGAGTTAGCTGGTTACGAAAAGTGGGAGAGGTTGTATGCACCTGTTAATAGGGGATGGACAATGACTTCAAATATAGCTGAGTTAATTAATGCAGCCCCGGTTTCAACAAGAGAATTGCCAATATACGACTTCTTAGAAGAAGTTAGAAAAATGTTTGGACGGTGAAATTGTAGTAACCGTAAAGAAGCTACACATACATACAAGACGCTGTGGAAAAAATACTAGGAGATGCTCGAGTTGAATGAGACAATGTGTACTTGTATGACTGTAAGTTAATTCTTTAATGTCATATTCATCTATATTCATGTATATTATGTCATACTCGTGTAACTGAATACAATTTTTTTTATAATCTGAACTACCATTAAATTATATGAATATTTGCTTGAAGTATGACATAATATAGATGAATATATTAATATATGCATCCAGCAAGTTAATGTATTCAAATTAATACATTTGAATACTAGTGCATACATCTGATTGAAACAGTTGAGTTTAACTGAAATTGGATGAAGGTGCATCTTTTGAATTTTATATTAACCATTTAATTCAGAACTATACATACGTTAATATTGGTTAATGTGTTCAAAACTTATAATTATATTTTTAAGGCAAAATACATAAAATATCACCTGAACTTGTACTCAAATCCCTCTTACACACTTATTAAATACGGAAATAATATTACACACCAAACCTTTCAAAAGTGTATCAATTACACACTACTTTAGCTATGTGGCACCCGCGTGTTCTTCACATCAAACAGGCGCGTAAATGAAAATTTTCATTTCAGAAGTTCTATAAAGAATCCATGTGTCTAATTGTTAATTTTCCCCCTTTTTACACCAATTAACAAATAAAAAAATAAATAAAAAAATAACCCCTCCTCTTATCTTCTTCCCCGCCCCAACCCCCCAATCCCCCACCTCGTGTGTCTTCTTCCCAATTTCAAACCTCCCTTGCATTATATTCTTTATATGTCCTTCCCTTTTCGTCTCCCACCTCCCCACAAACAACCAGTTTGTTGATGCCCTTCCACATTTTCCCATTTTCGTCTTCTTCCCCACCAATTTTCTCCATCTTTCATGTCCACCATTTTAAGAATAACAATAATATACACTAGCTTTGGAAGAAATTGGTAAAGAAAGTTAAAAGAAATCTATATCAAGAGAATTTAATAAATCTGGGTTTGAATCTATACCACGAATCAAGCAACTACGGATTTGGCCATAGCCAACTTTAATGTTGTTTTGAGTTTTGCGTTATATTTCATATGTTAGATTTGAATCTAGACTCACAAACTCGTGATTAATGTACTTGAGTTCCTAATTTTTCTTTATAATATGAAGGTGATTAAATGTGAATTCTTTGTGGTGTTGGCGTCAATCTCCCATGGCGAAGAGAAAGATATGAAATGGAAAAGATGGTTAAGGGGTATAGGTGTAATTTTAAGTGTTTTATTTTTTTTTTAAATAGTGACACGTGTCACTATCTGATTGGAGCGTGAAATTACACATATTTTGAAAAATTGGTCAGAAAAAAATAGTGTGTAATTGACACATTTTGGAAAGGTTTGGTGTGTAATATTGTTCCCGTATTCAATAAGTGTGTAAGAGAAATTTGGGTACAAGTTCAGGTGCTATTTTATATATTTTGCCTATTTTTAAATGTAGGTGTACCTTTAACAGAATACTTACATACTGTCAACGATGGTGGGAGGTATTACACATGCATGCTAGAGAGAAAATGTGTTTGTGGGAGGTTCCAAGTTGATGAATTGCCATGCCCACATGCATGTGTTTTATTGAAGAGCAAGTTTTAATGCCAAATGAATATTGCTCCAACTATTACAAGCCAAGTACAATTGTAATGACATACGATGTGCCACTGTACCCGTTACCAGACAAAAAAGACTGGAATATACATGTTGCAAATTAGGTTGTACTACCACCCAAATGGAAAAGACCTCTTGGAAGGCCAAAGAAGAAGCGCGACAAAACTTTAAGTGAATTGTTGTTGCCGAAAAATCAACATTCATGTAGCATATGTGGGTAGGGAGGACATAACAAGTGAACCTGTAGGAATGCTCCACGAAATAAATAAGTGTATTCTCACATGTATTGGTTATTCAACAATTTGTCTAGAGTTATTATGTTATTATCAGTAATAATAGTTTCTTTCGTTTAATTAATATATTTTGGATTGATATTCGTTAATATTTTCTGAATGATATGTAGTAGAAGTATTCATGTACATACATATGTGAATGAGGTGCCGATGAGAGTAGCTTAGTAAAGAAGCATATTTAGTAATGGTAATAAGTTAGAATACTGCTGCAGAGATCTTAAAATACATTTTAATGCAACATGTAAATACAGAATACAATTGAATACAATTAGAAATTAAGATAATATCACGTTTTAATATAACTGACTACATGTGAAAAATACATTTAATAGTTCATATTTATTAATACATTAAAATAAAACTATACAATAGTGAGATACATGTGGATGGATGCGGATATATACACTTGAATACACATAATACATAACTGAGCAATACAACTGACAACATCTGAATAATATTCTTGAATATAATCAACTAATACAGATTAATACAAATAAATACATATGGAAGAGACTGAGACCATAAAGGTAACGTAATGCAGCTGAATGAGGATTAATGACATATATAAAAATTTATAAAGCATAAATAAAATGACATAAAGTGTCAGCAAAATGTGCATTAACAAAAACTTCTTGTTCAGTACTTAACCAAATTTCAACTACTTAGTTAATACAATCTACACCCAAAATCACTGAAATAGGTATCATTTTTGAAACAAAACTAGTAAACCAACATAATGCTATTCTAAAACTATCTACTTCTTTGCCTCCGAATCACATATTTGCCTTTTAATCTTTGAAGGTGCTTCACTTTCGCTTATTGCACCAACCTCTATCTTGCGCATAGCATAGTCCTATAACAGAGCAGCATATCTTTAACGGAGAAGATGTGACGACCCGGTCCGTCATCACGTGAGTTATCACCCATTTTCCTCGATATATGCTTGTTCATGTTCAATATGTGTGTTTGGTGAGTTTGAGTCAATTTCGATCGAGTTTGGTTGGAAATGAGACAAATAGAAAGGAATAGTTGGGAAAAGTCAACCGGATGTTAGAGAGATCATAATCGAATTCTGATGATTTGGCTAGCTTTAGGAGGTCATTTGTGGCTTAGGAGAGTGATCGGAATTGAATTTGGAGGTCCGGTGTAGAAATAGGCTTGAATTGGCTAAGTTGGAATTTTGGCGGAATCCGATCAATAGGTGATATTTTGATCCGGGAGTCGGAATGGAATTCTGATAGTTGCAGTAGCTTCATTAGGTGATTTTGGATATGTCTGCAAATTTTCGGGTCATTGAGTCATCATTTGGTTGGGTTTTTGATAGAATGTAGGTTTCGGAAGTTTTGGTTGAATCTTAGGCTTGAACTGGTCTTAATATGATGATTCGTGTGGATTTTGTATTTGGTTGAGGTTTCGGGGCCTCGGGGTGTTTTCTGAGGGTCTACGGAAGAAGTTTGGCATTTTTGGAGTGCTGTCATAAATTGTAGCAGTGATTCCACTTCTGCGGATGGGGAACCGCATAAGCGAATCCACAGGGGTGAAGTTTGTCTCGCAGAAGCAAGTTTGGACCTGGCCGGGCAAGTCCGCAGAAGCGGCTAGGAACTCGCAGGAGCGGGCTCGCAGAAGCGAAATGGGTCGAGTGGGGCTGTTACGCATAAGCAAAGAATTCCTCGCTTAAGCGGTTCCGCATGTGCGATACCTGGGCCGCAGGAGCGATTTTGAGCGGCTATGTATAATGTCGCAGAAGCGACAAAATGAACGCAGAAGCGGACTCACATGTGCGAGTCCAAGACCACAGAAGCGGAAATCATGTCTGTGTTAAAGAAACAGAAGGGTCGAAATTTCAGAGGTTATAACACATTTAGGGCTTGGTTCTAAGAGATGAGTTGGGAGATTTTGAGGAGAAAATCGAGAGGATCTAAGCCCGAGTTATTGAAATTCTTCAATTTGAATGGGCAAACGGAGTCCGATTTTGATAAACTTTATATGTATGGACTCGTGTTGAGATGAGGATTCTGAAAATATAAATTTTGTAATTTTTCGAGAAGCGTCCCGAGAGTCGAATTTTGGCAATTTCATGGGTTTTGGTGTAAATCGAGTTATTTCGATTGGGTTGTGTTCATTTAGCCTATTTTGATGTATTCTTATTGATTTTGATCAGATTTGGCATCCAAAGAGGTTGATTTGCGAGGCAAGTGCAAGGAGAGCTAGGACTTTTTCCGATTCGAGGTGAGTGGTGGTAATAAATGATGTACTGAGGGTATGAAACCCCGTATTTGCACTATACAGTGCTATGCTGAGATGGAACACACATCATGTGACGAGCGTGGTGGTATTGTGACTGGGAATTTGGACTTAGTCCTTTGTAACGATCTGGCCAGCCGTTTTTGAAATTTATGCCCTTATCCCCAATTTAACTGTTTCCCTAAGTTCATTTCTACTATTGTAGTTTCCGGGAGGTTCGGTTCTAGAATTTGGCGTGTTTTGGGACACTTAGTCCCTAAATGAGAGCTTTATAGTTAAAAAATGACCCGTAGTCAGAATAGTGTTAAGACGATCTCGGAACGGAAACTCGATGGTTCCATTAGCTCCGTTAGGTGATTTCAGGGTTGGGAGCATGTTCGGAATGTATTTTGGAGGTCTGTAGCTCAATTAGGCTTGAAATGACGATGTTTGAAATTTTTGGAAATCCGATCGATAGGTGAGAATTTGATCCGGGAGTCCGAATGGAATTCTAACAGTTGCAGTAGCTTTGTTAGGTAATTTTGGATATGTTTGCAAATTTTCAGGTCATTCAGACATCATTTTGTCGGGTTTTTGATAGCATGTAGGTTTCGGAAGTTTTGGATGAAACTTAGGCTTGAATTCGCTATGATTCGATAATTTTCGAGTTTAAGGATGTGTTTTTATGATTGGAACAAGTTCGTATTGTATTTTGGAGTAGGTTGGTGGTTTTCGTTGGGGGTCCCGGGGGCCTCGGGGTGAATCTGGGGGTCCAAACGGACCATTTCGTGCCAAAATGCACAACTGATTCTGCTGCAATAAGATTGCAAACAATTTCTTCTTCGTGATCCCGAAGAGTTTCATGCGATCGCGTAAGGCAATGTTTGGGTGCATCGCGATCGCGAGGTTCTGTCTGCGATCGCGTAAGGCAAGGCTTGAATGCAATGTGATTGCGGTTGAGTTCACGCGATCACATAAGGTCGAGTCTGGACGCAGTGCGATCACGGGGCAAGTGTTGCGATCACGTAGAGGTGTAAAGCTGGTCACTGGGATCGTAGGCCAAAGGCTACGATCACGGGCCAAAGGCTGCGATCGCGTATAAGGAAAATCAGGCCACCAAAAATTTGTGCTCTGCGATCGCGTGCCATAGGCTGCGATCGCGTAGGGTATCAAGGCCTGGCTGTAAGTTTAAGTTCAGAACATATCAACCGTGACCCATTTACACAAAACCTCCATTTTTGAGTTCTTAGAGAGCTAATTGACGGGAATTGAAGGGGATTTCACCGGGTAATCATTAGAGGTAAGTTTTATGGCCCAAATATGTGATTTTATCTTAGAATCTTCAATTATTTCACTGTAAATGGGAGGATTAATGAAGGGTTTTTTCCCTAAGCCTGGGTTATGGTAAATCTATGATTTGAATGGGCAAACGAGGTCCGATTTTGGTAAACTTTATATGAATGGACTCGTGTTGAAATAAGGAACCCAAAAATGTAACTTTCGTAATTTTTTCAATTGGGTAATGCCCATTTGGCCTATTTTGATGTATTTCTATTGATTTTTTATCAGATTCTACACCTGTGGAGGCCGATACTCATGGCAAGAGAGTTGTCTCTTAGCGATTTCGTACCGGAATTGAGGTAAGTGACTTGTCTAACCTTGCGTGGGGGATCCTTCTCCCCTAGGATATTATGTGTTGATTTAAATGCCTTGTACGCGATGTGACGGGCGTGTACATGTGTAGATTGTTGGAAAATTACCTTACTTGAATTGTTCAAATCGTGATATTCTTGTTATTTAATTGAGTCAGTCATAATATTTACCTGATATTAGTTAAAGAAGCATGATTAGATAGGATTATCTGTTTAAGTGCCTACTTGTCTTAATTGAACTTCCTGGAACTTGTTGATGCTGGTTTTGGTGTAAATTGTAGTTATGTATTTCATATTTCTCTGTGTTTTCCTCTTATTGATTGTGTTCGTGTTTGTGGACTGAGGGTTCAATTCCCAGAGATCCAAGGGCTGCGGGTTCGATTCCCGGAGACCCGGAGTTGTAGTATTTGTTGACTGCGGTTTCAATTCTCGGAGATCCAAGGGATGTGGGTTCGATTCCCAGAGACCCGAAGTTTATTGAGATGCAGACTGCGGGTTCAATTCCCGGAGATCCTGAGCTATTGAGATACAGATTGCGGGTTCGATTCCCGGAGATCCTGAGATACGAACTGAAGGTTCAATTCCGGAGATCCGGGGGATGCGGGTTCGATTCCTGGAGAACCAGAGATACTAATATAGGGACTGCGGGTTCAATTCCCGGAGATTCTGAGTTGTGGGATATAGAGAGGGACTGCGGGTTCAATTCCCAGAGATCCTGGACTTGTTGATTTGGATTTATGTTGTGTTGGTTACTCTTTGTTAGCTTAATTGTAGACGGTTGTAGTATTTACTCTATTGTTGTTATTTCAGTCTCATTCTTATTTAAACTACTCGATATTATTATTATCATTATGTTATTGTCTCTCAGTAGGGCCCTGGCCTTCCTCGTCACTACTCCATCGAGGTTAGGCTTGGCACTTACTAAGTACCGGCGTGGTGTACTCATACTACTCTTCTGCACACTTTTGTTGTGCAGATCCAGGTACATCAGATCGGGCACATTTCAGGTGGTCTAGCAGCACTTCAGGAGACTCGAGGTATGATCTGCTACGTCTGTGGATTCCGGAGAGTCCCCTTCTATTCTCATTAGGGATAGTAGTTATTTCCTTTTTTCTCGTTGTATAGACATTCTTGATGTGTAGAGCCATAGTTGTACTCTTTCTTACTCTGTGTTGCTCGTGGGTTTTCGGGTCTTGGTAGTATGTTGCCAAGTAGTGTTTGGCGAAGTGTATGTGCCGAGCGACACTTATTACATTTCATTTACTTTATTCAGCTATTATCTTATCTTTTGTTCATGAAATTGTACATTCCGTATCGTGTTAGGCTTACCTAGTCGCAAAGACTGGGTGCCATCATGACAGGTTCACGATTGGTGAACTAGGGTCGTGACAAGTTAGTATTAGAGCTCTAGGTTCATAGGAGTCACGGGACACAGACTGGTTATTTAGAGTCTCGCTGATCGATACGGAGACATCTGTATTTATCTGCGAGAGGCTATGTAACTCTTTAGGAAACTCTTCATTTCTTTTGGATTCCTTGTCGTGCGATATTTTTGGCACCAAATCTAAACTTCTGCTTTCTATTCTCTCTCAGATGGTGAGGACACGTGCTACTCGTGAGGATCAGGCACACGCGCCCCCTGCTGCCGCCGCCAAAGGCCGAGGCCGTGGTAGAGGATAAGGATGCGCCCGAGGTGCAGCCACAGCACCCGCGTGTGCTATCGGTAAGGCACTACCGGTGGATCAGGTTGGAGCGTAGGCACCCAGTACACCGACTACAGCTGCTGCTACTATAGTATTCCAGGAGACCTTGGCCCAGTTCATGAGCATGTATACTACTTTAGCTCATGCGGAGTTGCTTCCTCTTACTGCACCTACATCTTAGGCCGGGGGAGGGGCCCAGCCTCCCGCAGCCGCTACACCTGAATAGCGAGTGCCCATGGGGTAGGTTCTAAAGATTATTACTATGCCTCCTGCTGCCCTAGTACAGCCCGGAGGTGGGCCAGCTGCCTCCGAGGATGAGCAAGCGTAGATTGGAGAGGTTCAAGAAATATGATCCTCCAGTGTTCAGTGGGTTGGCTACAGATGATGCATTGGGTTTTCTGGAGGAGTGTCATCGTATTCTTCGTACCATGGGGATAGTGGAGACCAACGGGGTTTCCTTCATTGCTTTTCAGCTTCGTGGTGTCGCTTATGATTGGTGGCATACGTATGCGTTGGATAGTCCAGATGAGTCTACCTGGTTGACCTGGACGCAGTTTTTTGATATGTTTTTAAGGGAGTTTGTTCCCCAGAGCCTTAGGGATTTTTGGCGATCGGAGTTTGAGCGGTTGCGTCAAGGCTCCATGATAGTATCGGAGTATGCTATTAGTTTCACCCGTCTAGCCAGGCATGCACCGGCCTTGGTAGCCACGGTCTGGGAGAGAGTGCGGAGATTTATTGAGGGCCTTATTATGTCGATCTGGTCCAGCATGGCTAGGGAGTTTGAGACAGATATACCGTATCAGCAGGCGGTGAGCATTGCCAGGAGGATCGAGAGTATGCTCCCTAAAGAGCGGGGAGAGAGGGAGGCCAAGAGGTCTCGTGAGTCGGGCCATTTCTCCGGTGCCCGTACTTTAGCAGCCGGTGGTTTTGGCAGGGGTTATTCCGGTCGTCCAGTTCATTCAGCATTGCTAGCAGTCGGTAGTACTCCAGCTCTTCCAGCACCTCAGGAGCCTTATTATGCTCCCCCAGTTTCCAGTGCGCCTCCTACGCGGGGTACCTCTAGGGGTCAGTCCAGAGGGAGCGGGGCCGGTCAGTCGCAGCCACTGCATCCTCCCAGGGCTTGTTTTGAGTGTGGGGATACTCGCCATCTGGTTAGTGAGTACCCTGGGCGTAGGAGAGGAGCACCTCCGCGGACTTTGCAGCTTCAGCGTGGTTCCCAGAGTCAGCAACCCATTGTTCCAGCCCCAACTGCCACCCCATCTGCCCAGCCAGCTAGGGGCGGGGATCAGGGTGCTAGAGGCCGCCCTCGAGAGAGGGGTCAGGCTAGATTTTATGCTATTCCTGAGCGCGCTGCAGCTGTTGCCTCTGATTATGTTATCACAGCTATTATTTTGGTTAGTCACGGAGAGGCATCGGTTCTATTCGATCCTGGATCTACTTTTTTATATGTGTCCTCTTATTTTTCTTCACACCTGGGTGTGCCTCGGGATTCTTTGAGTGCCCCCATTTATGCTTCTACTCCGGTGGGAGATTTTTTGGTTGTGGACCATATATATCGGTCGTGTTTGGTCACTATATGTGGTTTTGAGACCAGAGCTGATATATTGTTGCTCGGTATGGTCTATTTTGATATTATTCTGGGCATGGACTGGTTGTTGCCCCATTATGCTATTCTTAAATGTCACGCCAAGACCGTGACGCTGTCTATGCCAGGAAATCCATGTATTGAGTGGAGTGGTACTCTAGATCACACCCCCAGCCGTGTTATTTCCTTTCTCAAAGCTCAGCGTATGGTTGAGAAGGGGTGTGCTTCTTATCTAGCTTATTTGCGGTATGTCAGTATTGACACTCCTTCTATTGATTCTGTTCCAGTGGTACGTGATTTCTCTGATGTATTTCTAGCTGATCTCATGGGCATGCCGCCCGACAGAGATATTGATTTTGGTATTGACTTATGGTCGGGCACTCAGCACATTTCTATTCCACCGTACTGTATGGCTCCTCCTGAGTTGAAAGAGTTAAAGGATCAGTTACAAGAGTTATCGGGTAATGGTTTCATTCAACCCAGTGTTTCGCCTTGGGATGCTCTTGTGTTGTTTGTGAAGTAAAAGGATGGTTCTATGCGTATATGTATTGACTATCGTCAGTTGAACAAAGTTACAGTGAAGAACCGGTATCCTTTGTCACGTATTGATGATTTATTTGACCAGCTACATGGCGCACAGGTGTTCTCCAAGATTTATTTGCACTCTGGTTATCATTAGCTGGAGATTCAGGAGCCAGATATCCCAAAAACTGCCTTCAGGACTCAGTATGGTCTCTACGAGTTCCTCGTTATGTCTTTCGGGCTGACTAACGCCCCAGCAGCTTTTATGCATTTGATGCACAGTGTATTCAGGTCATATCTGGACTCGTTCGTGATTGTTTTCATTGATGATATTTTGGTATATTCCCGAAGTCGGGAAGAGCACGAGCAGCATCTAAGGATAGTGCTTCATCCTCTGACGGAGAAGCAATTATATGCAAAGTTCTCTAAATGTGACTTTTGACTAAGTTCAGTGGCATTTCTAGGCCACGTGGTGTCGAGCGAGGGTATTCAAGTGGATCCGAGGAAGGTGGAGGTCGTGTAGAGCTAGCCCAGACCCTCCTCAGCTACTGATATTCACAGTTTCCTTGGCCTGGCTGGTTATTTCCATCGTTTTATAGAGGGGTTCTCTTCGATCGCAGCACCTATGACCAGATTGACCCAAAAGGGTGCCCCTTTCCAGTGGACAGAGAAGTGTTAGGCGAGCTTTCAAAAGCTCAAGACAGCTTTCACTTCGGCCCCTATCTTGATGTTGCCTACAGGTTCGGGGTCCTATACAGTATATTGTGATGCCTCACGAGTTGGACTCGGTGCAGTATTGATGTAGGACGGTAGAGTAATTGCCTACGCATCCCGACAGCTTAAGGTACATGAAAAGAACTACCATGCCCACGATTTTGAGCTAGCTGCCATTGTTCACACCTTGAAGATTTGGAGTCATTACTTGTATGGGGTTCCTTATGAGATTTACATTGATCATCAAAGCCTACAGCACTTGCTTAAGCAGAAGGACCTGAACATGCGTCAGAGAAGATGGTTGGAGCTATTGAAGGACTATGATATTACTATTCTTTATTATCCGGGCAAGGCCAATGTAGTTGCCGATGCCTTGAGTCATCGGGCGGAGAGTTTGAGGAGTCTGGCATATCTACCAGCTTCGGAGAGGCCTATGGCGATGGATGTTCAGTCTTTAGCCTGGCAGTTTGTTAGATTGGATCTTTCGGAGCCCAGCCGGGTTCTAGCCTATATGGTCTCTTGGTCTTCTCTATTTGATCGCATCAGGGAGCGTCAGTTCGACGACCCTCATTTGTTTGTCCTCCAGGATAGAGTTCGGCGTGGAAATGCTAGAGATGTTACCATCGAGGATGATGGAGTGATGAGGATGCAGGGGCGTATTTGTGTGCCCAATGTAGATGATCTTCGAGAACTGATTCTAGCAGCTCCCCATAGCTCGCGGTATTCCATCCATCCGGGTGCCGCAAAGATGTATCAGGACTTGAGACAGCATTACTGGTGGAGGCAGATGAAGAAGGATATAGTTGACTATGATTATAGATGCCTCAACTGCCAGCATGTGAAGTATGAGCATCGGCGTCCGGGTGGGTTAATGCAGCAGATTGAGATCCCATAGTGGAAATGGGAGCGCATCACCATGGACTTTGTATCTAGACTTCCACGGACTGTGAGGTATTTTGATTCCATTTGTGTCATTGTGGATCGGTTGACCAAGTCCACCCATTTCATATCGGTGAGCACTACTTACTCGTCGGAGCGACTGGCAGAGATCAACATCATGGAGATAGTCCGACTGCATGGTATTCCAGTTTCCATCATTTTAGATAGAGGCACTCAGTTCACTTCGCGGTTCTGGAGAGCCGTGCAGCAGGAGTTAGGCACTCGGGTGGAGCTGAGCATAGCGTTTCACCCCAGACCGATGGCTAGTCCGAGCGCACTATTTAGATTTTTGAGGATATGCTCCGTGCGTGCGTGATTGAGTTTGGAGGTTCATGGGATCATTTCTTGCCATTGGCGGAGTTTGCTTATAACAACAGCTATCAGTCCAGTATTCAGATGGCACCGTATGAGGCCCTATATGGTAGGAGGTGCAGGTCTCCCATGGGTTGGTTCGAGTCGGGCGAGGCCAGGCTGCTAGGTACTGAGATGGTCCAGGATACAATGGACAAGGTCAAGGTGATTCAGGACAAACTTCGTGCAGCCCAGTCTAGACATAAGAGTTATGCGGACAAGAAGGTCCGCGATGTGGCTTTTATGGTTGGCGAGGGGGGGCTACTTCGGGTCTCGCCCATGAAGGGCGTCATGAGGTTTGGGAAGAAGGGGAAGCTGAGTCCTAAATTCATTGGCCCTTTTGAGATTTTGAGGCATGTTGAGGAGGTTGCTTATGAATTAGCCTTACCTCCCAATCTAGCCGGAGTCCATCGCGTATTTCATGTCTCTATGCTCCGGAGATACCATGGTGACCCGTCGCACGTGTTGGATTTCACTCCTGTTCAGCTAGACGAGGATTTGTCTTATGTTGAGGAGCCAATGGCCATTCTGGACAGGCAAATCAGGAAGCTAAGGTCAAAGAACATCGCTTCAATAAAGGTCTAGTGACGGGGTCAGCCGGCCAAGGAGGCGACTTGGGAGACCGAGCAGGATATGCGCAGCCCGTACCCTCATCTCTTCACCACTCCAGGTATGTTTTCTATGCTCGTTCGAGGACGAATGAATCTTTTAAGTGTGGGAAGATGTAACGACTCGGGCGGTCATTTTTGAAATTTACGCCCCGATCCCCAATTTAACTATTTCCCTAAGTTCATTTCTTCTATTGTAATTAGCCGGGAGGTTCGGTTCTAGAATTTGAAGTGTTTTGGGACATTTAGTCCCTAAATGAGAGATTTATAGTTGAAAAATGGCCTGTATTTGGAACAGTGTTAAGATGACCTCGGAACGGAAATACGATGGTTCCATTAGCTCCGTTAGGTGATTTCGGGGTTAGGAGCGCGTTCGGAATGTATTTGGAGGTCTGTAGCTCAATTAGGTTTGAAATGTCGAAGTTTGAAATTTTTGGAAATCCGATCGATAGGTGAGATTTTGATCTGGGAGTCGGCATGGAATTCCAATAATTGTAGTAGCTTCGTAAGGTGATTTTGGATATGTCTGCAAATTTTCAGGTCATTTGGACATCGTTTGGTCGGGTTTTTAATAGCATGTAGGTTTCGGAAGTTTTGGATGAAACTTAGGCTTGAATTTGCTTTAATTTGATGATTTTCGTGTTTAATGGTGTGTTTTTATGATTGGAACAAGTTTGTATCGTATTTTGGAGTAGGTTGGTGGTTTTCGTTGGGGTCCCGGGGGCCTCGGGGTGAATCTAGGGGTCCAAACGGATCATTTGTGCCAAAATGCACACCTGATTCTGCTGCAATAAGATTGCAGACAATTTGTTATTCGCGATCGCGAAGATTTTCATGCGATCGCGTAAGGCAATGCTTGGGTGCATCGCGATCGCGAGGTTCTGTCTGCGATCGCGTAAGGCAAGGCTTGAATGCAATGCAATCGCGGTTGAGTTCACGCGATCGCGTAAGGTCGAGTCTTGGCACAGTGCGATCGCGGGGCGAGTGTTTTGATCGCGTAGAGGTGCAAAGCTGGTCACTGCGATCGCGGGCCAAAGGCTGCGATCGCGTATAAGGAAAATCAGGCCGCCGAAAATTTGTGCTCTGTGATCGCGTGCCAATGGCTGCGATCGCGTAGGGTATCAAGGCCCGCCAGTAAGTTTAAGTTCAGAACATATCACTCGTGACCCATTTACACAAAACCTCCATTTTTTAGTTCTTAGAGAGCTAATTGACGGGAATTGAAGGGGATTTCACCGGATAATCATCGGAGGTAAGTTTTATGGCCCAAATATGTGATTTTATCTTAGAATCTTCAATTATTTCACTATAAATGGGAGGATTAATGAAGGGTTTTTGCCCTAAGCCTAGGTTATGGTAAATCGAGAATTTGAATTGGCAAATGGAGTCCGATTTTGGTAAACTTTTTATTTATGGACTTGTGTTGAGATAAGGAACCCAAAAATGTAACTTTTGTAATTTTTCGAGAAGCTTACCAAAAGTCGGGTTTTGGCAACTTTGTGGTTTTTGGTGTAATTCGAATTGTTTCGATTGGGTAATGCCCATTTGGCCTATTTTGATGTATTTCTATTGATTTTTTATCAGATTCTATACCTGTGGAGGCCGATACTCATGGCAAAAGGGTTGTCTCTTAGCGGTTTTGTACCGGAATTGAGGTAAGTGACTTGTCTAACCTTGCGTGGGGGAACCTTCTCCCGTATGATATTATGTGTTGATTTAAATGCCTTGTACGCGAGGTGACGGGCGTGTACATGTGCAGTTTGTTGGAAAATCACCTTACTTGAACTGTTCAAATCATGATATTCTTGTTATTTAATTGAGTCAATCGTAATATTTTACCTGATATTAGTTAAAGAAGCATGATTAGATAGGATTATCTGTTTAAGTGCCTACTTGTCTTAATTGAAATTCCTGGAACTTGTTGATGCTGGTTTTGGTGTAAATTGTAGTTATGTATTTCAGATTTCTCTGTGCTTTCCTCTTATTGATTGTGTTCGTGTTTGTGGACTGCGGGTTCAATTCCCGGAGATCCAAAAGCTGCGGGTTTGATTCCCGGAGACTCGGAGTTGTAGTGTTTGTGGACTGCGTGTTCAATTCCCGGAGATCCAAGAGCTGCGGATTTGATTCCCGGAGACCCAAAGTTTATTGAGATGCAGATTGTGGGTTCAATTCCTGGAGATCCTGAGCTATTGAGATACGGACTGCGGGTTCGATTCCCGGAGATTCTGAGATAGTGAGATACGGATTACGGGTTCAATTCTCGGAGATCCGAGGGCTGTGGGTTCGATTCCCGAAGACCCAAAGATATTGATGTAGGGACTGCAGGTTCAATTCCCGGTGATCCTGAGTTGTTGGATATAGAGA
Organism: Nicotiana noctiflora; assembly: GCA_032618575.1. Taxonomy (NCBI): domain Eukaryota; kingdom Viridiplantae; phylum Streptophyta; class Magnoliopsida; order Solanales; family Solanaceae; genus Nicotiana; species Nicotiana noctiflora. The sequence continues at coordinate 91,953 of JASVEL010011122.1, forward strand.
GGGACTGCGGGTTCAATTCCCGGAGATCCTGGACTTGTTGATTTGGATTTATGTTGTGTTGGTTACTCTTTGTTAGCATAATTGTAGACGGTTGTAGTATTTACTTTATTGTTGTTATTTCAGTCTCATTCTTATTTAAACTGCTTGATATTATTATTATCATTATGTTATTTTCTCTTGGTAGGGCCATGACCTTCCTCGTTACTACTTCATCGAGGTTAGGCTTGGCACTTACTGATTACCGCCGTGGTGTACTCATACTACTCTTCTGCACACTTTTGTTGTGCAAATCCAGGTACATCAGATCAGGCACATTTCGGGTGATCTAGCAGCACTTCAGGAGACTCGAGGTATGATTTGCTACATCCGCCGATTCCAGAGAGTCCCCTTCTATTCTCATTAGTGATAGCAATTATTTCCCTTTATCTCGTTGTATAGACATTCTTGATGTGTAGAGCCACAATTGTACTCTTTCTTAGTCTGTGTTTCCCGTGAGTTTTCGGGTCTTGGTAGTATGTTGCCTAGTAGTGTTTGGGGAAGTGTATGTGCCGAGCGGCACTTATTACATTTCATTTACTTTATTCCATTGTTATCTTATCTTCTGTTCATAAAATTGTACATTCCACATCGTGTTAGGCTTACCTAGTCGCGAAGGCTGGGTGCCGTCATGACAGGTTCACGATTGGTGAACTAGGGTCATGACAAGTTGGTATCAGAGCTCTAGGTTCATAGGAGTCACGGGACACAGACCGGTTATTTAGGGTCTCGCTGATCGATACAGAGACGTCTGTATTTATCTACGAGAGGTTATGTAACTGTTTAGGAAACTCTTCATTTCTATTAGATTCCTTGTCGTGCGATATTTTGGCACCAAATCTAAGATTCTACTTTCTATTCTCTCACAGATGGTGAGGACACGTGCTACTCGTGAAGATTAGGCACACGCGCTCCCTTCTGCAGCCGCCAGAGGCCGAGGCCATGGTAGAGGACGAGGACGCTCCCGAGGTGTAGCCACAACACCCTCGCGCACTGCCGCTGAGGCACCACCGGTGGATCAGGTTGGAGCGCAGGCACCCGGTACATCGACTACAGTTGCTACTACTCCAGCACTCTAGGAGACCCTGACCCAATTCATGAGCATGTATACTATTTTAGCTCAGGAGGGGTTGCTTCCTCTCACTGCAGCTACATCTCAGGCAGGGGAGGGGCCCAGACTCCCGGACATGCTACACCTGAGCAGCGAGTGCCCGTGGAGCAGGTTCCAGAGATTATTATTGTACCTCATGATGCCCCAGTACAGCCCAGAGGTGGGCCAGCTGCCTTCGAGGACGAGCAGCGTAGATTAGAGAGGTTCAAGAAATATGATCCTCCAGTGTTCAGTGGTTTGGCTACAGATGATGCATTGGGTTTTTTGGAGGAGTGTCATCGTATCCTTCGTACCATGGGGATAGTGGAGACCAGGCGGGGTTTCCTTCACTGCTTTTCAGTTTCGTGGGGCCGCTTATGATTGGTGGTGCACGTATGAGTTGGATAGTCCGGATGAGTCTGTTTCGTTGACCTGGACGCAGTTTTTAGATCTGTTTTTGAGGGAGTTTGTTCCCTAGAGCCTTAGGGATGCTTGGCACTTACTGAGTACCGCCGTGGTGTACTCATACTACTCTTCTACACACTTTTGTTGTGCAGATCCAAGTACATCAAATCAGGCATATTTCAAGTGATCTAGCAGCACTTCAGGAGACTCGAGGTATGATCTGCTACATCCGTAGATTCCGAAGAGTCCCCTTCTATTCTCATTAGTGATAGCAGTTATTTCCCTTTTTCTCGTTGTATAGACATTCTTGATGTGTAGAGCCATAGTTGTACTCTTTCTTAGTTTGTGTTGCCCGTAGGTTTCGGGGTCTTGGTAGTATGTTGCCTAGTAGTGTTTGGCGGAGTGTATGTGCCGAGTGGCACTTATTACATTTCATTTACTTTATTCCACTGTTATCTTATCTTCTGTTCATGAAATTTTTCATTCCGCATCATGTTAGACTAACATGTCGCGAAGGTTGGGTGTCGCCATGACAGGTTCACGATTGGTGAACTAGGGTCTGACATCCTTCCCGACTGATAGTTTACTGTGTATAATGAGTGAGATTGGGCTTATATCTGTGTATTTGGGCTAATAGCCATGTTTAAGGTCTTATGTCGATCTGTAGAGTATAAGGGAAGCCTGTAGAGCTAAGCGACCCTTATACCATGTGGACACATACACTCAGCCATATTCATAACTGTATAGCATATCGTGAACCAGTACTAGATGTGTACTCTAAGTGAGACTACCTGCGGTTAAATACCCTATTCTAGCTGAGTGGGCCCGAGAGGCCAAGTCTGTATTGACTGAGTTGGGGTCGAGGACCCATTGTAAGGTATTAATATATATATATATATATATATACCGGATCGGGCTGCACACCGCAGCAGTATATACATATACTTATATTAGATCGGACTGCACGCCTCAGTAATATATATAAATATATATATGGATCGGACTGCACGCTACAGTAATATATATAAATATATATATGGATCAGACTGCACGCCATAGTAATATATATGTGGATCGGACTGCACGCCGTAGTATCATAGCGCTTGGGCTGAAGAAGCCCCTCCGAAGTCTGAACAAACCCCAAGTGAATGCACTATATATATTAGATCGGGTTGCGCGCCGCAACAGTATATCTATATATTAGATCGGGCAGCACGCCGCAATACTAAACATATTGGATCGGGCTGCACGCCGCAACATTATCTATATATATATATATATATATATTGGATCGGGTTGCACGCCGTAGCAGTATGAGTGAGGATCGGGCTGCACGCCACAGCAGGACTAGATCAGTGATGGATCAGCATGAAACACTAGTGAACTGGAATTGGACTTACCATTGTGGAGATGATCTACCTGTACGATTATTCTTAGAATTGTTTAGTGATAGTACATGTGTTCTTACTTTCAGTTATTACTTATTATTGTTACTCACTGAGTTGAAATATACTCACCCCACTCCCTGCACTTTATGTGCAGATACAGGTATTCAGGAGGGCAGTTGAGCTACCCGCAGCTGCTATTTTACTATTATCCGAGAAGACATCGAGGTAGCTACCGGCGTCCGCAGGACCCGATCTCTCTCCTTCCTTTCATTTATGTCTAGTACTATTCTATCTAGACTTAGATTGTATAGGATGTTTTCCTTCTGTAGAGGCTCAGACTTGTGACACCGGATTCGTTGGGCTGTATTTCGTGTATTTTGTTTTCCTCACTTGTTGTTTCTATTATGAAAACAAGCTATTAACTTTAATTGATCAGTATTAATTAATAATTGGCTGGTAATATGAAAAAAATGGTCGATCTTGCCTAGAAATGTGTTGGGCACCATCATGACCGGGGTTTGGGTCATGACAAGTTGGTATCAGAGCCTAGGTTACTAGGTCTCGCGAGTCATGAGCCGGTTTAGTAGTGTCTCGCGGATCGGTACGGAGACGTCTGTACTTATCCTCGGGAGGCTGTAGACCTTTTAGGAAATACTCAACATTCTTGGAATTCTAATCGTGCGTGTTTGATTCTGCTTGAGATGTAATTCTTGAAATTCCTCCTACACGTCTGTAAGCGCGCTCGAGTGCTTAGTGATAAATTTGCCTTGATGGATGGTGATTCCCCGATTGAGGGGCGAGATATAATCTCTGTGAGTTCATATGGGTCAGTCGGGAGGACTTGAGCCCGGATCTTTGTCTATAGTTTGAGCACCAAGGTGTTAATTTCGCGAGCTGGTGTTATGAAATTCATATGATCAGTATTGTTCCTAATTGTGGAAATAGTAGTTTGATAATAGGTGAGTTGTAAGGTGTTCGATTCTTATTGTATCTATATGTAATCATGTCCTACGGTGTCAGAGTTCTAACAAGTCACGAGTGGATCTGTCAATAAGACAGCTGAATTACAACTGAATAAAGGTGAATGATGCCCGAGAATAGTCTTGCGGTGTTCAAGATTTTGCTTGTAATAGTCAGGTGTCTTAAGGTTGTGTATGTGGCTAGAGACTGTGGTTTCATTAGAAGGGATCAAGACACGTGGTATGTTATGTTAATCATGGGATTCTAGGTATTCGTATTGGAAAGTAATGATAACGAATTTAGAATCGTAGGAAGTTCTTAAAAATAAAGTATTGTAGAAAGTGGTACTTCTGGGAAACATTTGAGAGAGTATTCAGCGGCCTGTGAGTCTTAGACTGTGTGGTCTTGTGTATGAGTCTCGTGTGGTAACCTGAGTTGAGGTATTGTGATGCTTCAGTAATGGAGAATATTGAATTAAAGATAAATCAGAAAGAAAATTAGGATAAATGGGTTAGCTGGATAATAACCAAAATAGTATGATAAAGACACGAGTAATTCCTGGTATATGTTTTAAGTAATGAGTCTTGCAGGTGTTGTGCAGCAAAGCTCTTGAGTGTTGGCAGTTGCGTATCTCGATGTGGGTAGAAGGACTCAGTCCTGGCAGTTTAGTTTGTGCAATGGAATTGGGAGAAAGAATTCATGATGTGTTTTACCGTAGTTTGAAAATGAGTATATTTCCTGTTAGTATGCAAAGCATGGGATGTGTAATGAATTTTATTCTAGATGGGATCATGAAGGTCCTTGGCTAGTTGAGTGCGTCGATGTTTGTGGCGTATGAGAGGGATAGAAGTTTCCATGTATCTTAGTGTGGTAGGGTATATGTGATGTGTTATGGAAAGTTGTTAATGGCATGTTCAGGGTTTTGAGATCAGTTCATATTAGATGGGAAGTCATTAAAACTCTCAAGTAGCGCGGGCGGCTACAGATAATCTGAGAATCAATCTTTCTGGTGAATAAGGAAAAATTTACTACTAAGCTAGTGATTTGACAGGATATATATTCAAAAAGGGGGCAAGGTAATGTAAGTTGTTAATACCCGATGGTATTGCGATATTCTCTTGTTGAATCGACTGTAATGATTGAGTCGTTAATGGCATAAGGAAATATTTGAATAATTTTTGTGCTATGAGTGGATGCTTGATGTGTGTTATGTATTCGTACGGTGGAGTGTGGAATCAGGCATAATGATGTGCTATATATGTGCTAGAGACTAGAAGTTCTCGTAATCCGCCCATGTAGTGGTGGTATATCGTGTGTATCGGCACCGTTTAGCGGTTATTGGGAATTGGAAGCCCTAGTGGCTCTCTATTTACTTGATATGATGAATTTGAGTTATGATATATGAGTGCAGACTGGTCGTCATAAGTCAGGTTGTCTAGACTAATGTGATATGGACTATGTCGGAAAATGTCACAAATTGCGTAGTAGAGTGCGTGCATCAGATTATGTTTCAGCAGGGTTGATGTACCCCAGGAGTAGCGGGAGGTTGGTAGGTATTGCTCTGTCAATTGGGCCTTCGTGGCGGATGTCGGTGCATAGATCTCTGCCATTTCTTCAGTTCCGGTATTGAGGAACTTTGTCGGATGTGCTTCTTGTGGTCGAACTTGAGGCTATATATGTCTGTTGTAATAAGCAACTTGACTCGATGTGCAATTCCTTTTGCGAGATTTATGTGTGGATTAGGTGGCATGCCACCACGGGTTATTTGGATCGGGTGGCACGCCGCCACAGGTATGGTATCTAGATCGGGTGGCACGCCGCCACGGTTATGTTATTGGAGCGGGTTGCATGCCGCAACAGTGTGATGTGGAGAATAGTTCCCTATATGTTACCTTGTATACAATACTTCCTGGCTTCCGAGGAAAATCCGTATTGGGTACCGCTCGGTGAATAGCACATCGGTTATGTCCTTCCAGGAATGGATAGCGTATGTTAATTGTATCACCGCGGGTGTGATTGATTGCTTGAGTTCAAACCTAAATATGTGCGTGGCTGACCGTTTTGAACATGGTGACTTGATGTGCTTCATGAGTAATAGTTTTTGGATGGAATCATAAGTCGTGGCAAGGCCACGTGATGTTATGACATTTCGAGGAGGATTCAGGTACTCCATGATGTGAGACGGGATCTCAGTTCTATGTTATGATGGTACGGAGGCTCTTTTGTTTGAGTCAGTTGTTATGATTTGAGTATGTTCAGACGTTTCTTATTGGAGCCTGTGTTGTGCTCGTCATGGCTAAGGCCGGTGTTGAGGTGTCATATCACGAGTGAAATGTATTACAATCGAAAGGACCTTTGGAGTCATTATTGAGTGAGATCATATGCAATTTCAGCTGGTTAGAAAGGAAATATTGAAGATTGGCTCCAAGATCTGTTGTGGTATCAGCCAAAAGGGAAATGGATTCATGAATATTTGACTTGAGAGATGGATTCTATATATCGCGTGTTACGATTGCTATAGGCAGTATATTAATGTGTTGGAATAAGACTTTAGCTAATGAGAAAGGTTCTTCTGTTGGTATTTGGTTATTGCGGGCAATTGCTATGGATAGATGACATCGCCTCGAGTTTTTGGGTGGTGTAGCATATCATATGGTCTCACCAGGAGTGGCGAGTATGGGTTATTACAGTTGGTTCGGGTTTATTCTGAGTATAGACGTGGGGTTCCGATCTGGTGTGTGTAGCTTAAGGAAGTGCAATGTGGTTTATGGTTTGGATGGGTTGTGAAATTTCAGCTATAGTGTGTATCGGACTTATGTGAGATAAGGTGACGTGGGATCGCCCCGAATATATGCTTGGTAAGGTCATTCAGCCATTGGGTTGCTTCTAGTAAACCACTTGGCCCGCTCGAGGACGAGCATTTGTTTTAAGTTGGGGAGAATGTGACGACCCGGTCCGGCATCACGTGAGTTACCACCCTGTTTTCCCCGTTATATGCTTGTTCATGTTCAATATGTGTATTTGGTGAGTTTGAGTCAATTCGGATCGAGTTTGGTTGGAAATGAGACAAATAGTCTCTTAGAAGAAGGAATAGTTGGGAAAAGTCAACCAGATGTTAGAGAGCTCGGAATCGAATTTTGATGATTTGGCTAGCTTCGGAAGGTCATTTGTGGCTTAGGAGAGTGATCGGAATTGAATTTGGAGGTCCGGTGTAGAAATAGGCTTGAATTGGCTAAGTTGGAATTTCGGCAAAATCCGATCTATAGGTGATATTTTGATCCGGAAGTCGGAATGGAATTTCGACAGTTGCACTAGCTTCGTTAGGTGATTTTGGATATGTCTGCAAATTTTCTGGTCATTCGGACATCGTTTTGTCGGGTTTTTGAAAGAATGTAGGTTTCGGAAGTTTTGGTTGAATCTTAGGCTTGAACCGGCCTTAATTTGATAATTCATGTGTTTGAGGGTGTGTTTTTATGGCTGGAACAAGTTCGCATGATGATTTAGTGTGGATTTGTATTTTTGGTTGAGGTCTCGAGGGCCTCGGGATGTTTTCGGAGGGTTTACGGAAGAAGTTTGGCATTTTTGGACTGCTGTCATAAATTGGAGCAGTGATTCCGCTTCTGCGAATCCGCAAGGGTGAAGTTTGTCTTGCAGAGGCGAGTTTGGACCTGGCCGGTCAAGTCCGCAGAAGCGGCTAGGAACTCACAGGAGCGGGCTCGCTTGGCCGCAGAAGCAAAGTGGGTCGAGTGGGGTTGTTACGCAGAAGCGAAGAATTCCTCGCTTAAGCGGTTCCGTAGGTGTGATACCTGGGCCGCAGGAGCGATTTTTGGGCGGTTAAGTATAATGTCGCAGAAGCAACAAAATGGACGCATAAGCGGACTCGCAGGTGCGAGTCCAAGACCGCAGAAGCGGAAATCGTGTTTGTGTTAAAGAAACAGAAGGGTCGAAATTTCAGAGGTTATAACACATTTAGGGCTTGGTTCTAAGAGACGACTTGGGCGATTTTGAGAAGAAAATCGAGTTGATTCTTTAGGTAAACAACTATAGACTCAATTTATGATTTTACATTTGATAAATTATAAATTTAACACTTGAAAATAGAGGTATGGGGGTGTATTAATGGAGGTTTTTGCTCTAAGCCTCGGTTATTGAAATTCATCGATTTGAATGGGCAAACGGAGTCCAATTTTGATAAACTTTATATGCATGCACTTGTGTTGAGATGAGGATTCTCAAAATGTAACTTTTGTAATTTTTTGAGAAGCGTACCGAGAGTCGGATTTTGGCAACTTCGTGGGTTTTGGTGTAAATCTAGTTATTTCGATTGGGTTGTGTTCATTTAGCCTATTTTGATGTATTCTTATTAATTTTGATCAGATTTGGCATCCGAGGAGGTTGATTTGTGAGGCAAGCGCAAGGCGAGCTAGGACTTTTGCCTATTCGAGGTGAGTGGTGGTAATAAATGATGTACTGAGGGTTTGAAATCCCGTATTTGCATTATACATTGCTATGCTGAGATGGAACACGCGTCATGTGACGAGCATGGTGGTATTGTGACTGGATATTTGGACTTGGTCCTTCCCAACTAATAATTTACTGTGTATAATGACTGATATTGGGCTTATATCTGTGTATTTGGGCTAATAGCCATGTTTGGGACCTTGTACCGATCTGTAGAGTATTAGGGAAGCCCGTAGAGCTAAGCGACCCTTATACCATGTGGACACATACACTCAGTCATATTCATAGATGTATAGCATATCGTGAACCAGTACTAGATGTGTGACTCTGAGTGAGACTACTTGGGGTTGAATACCCTGTTCTAGCTGAGTAGGCCCGAGAGGCCGAGTCTATATTGACTGAGTTGGGGTCGAGGACCCATTGTGAGATATTGATATATATATATATATATATATATATATATATATATATATACCGGATCGGGTTGCACGCCGCAGCAGTATATACATATACTTATATTGGATCGGACTGAACGCCGCAGTAATATATATAAATATATATATGGATCGGACTGCATGCCGCAGTAATATATATAAATATATATATGGATCGGACTGCACGCCGTAGTAATATATATGTGGATCGGACTGTACGCCGCAGTATCATAGCGCTTGGGCTGAAGGAGCCCCTCCGGAGTCTGCACACACCCCTAGTGAGCACACTATAATATTGGATCGGGCTGCGTGCCGCAGCAGTATATCTATATATTGGATCGGGCTGCACGCCGCACCATTATGAGTGAGGATCGGGCTGCACGCCACAGCAGGACTAGATCAATGATGGATCAGCGAGAGACAATAGTGGACTGGAATTGGACTTACCATTGTGGAGATGATCTACCTGTACGGTAATTCTTAGAACTGTTTAGTGATAGTACAGGTGTTCTTACTTTCAGTTATTAACTATTATTGTTACTCACTGAGTTGAAAGATACTCACCGTACTCCCTGCACTTTATGTGCAGATACAAGTGTTTAGGAGGGCAGTTGAGCTACTCGCAGCTGCTATTTTACTATTATCCGAGGAGACATCGAGGTAGTTGCCGGCGTCCGCAGGACCCGATCTCTCTCCTTCCTTTCATTTATGTTTAGTACTATTCTGTCTAGACTTGGATTGTATAGGATGTTTTCCTTCTGTAGAGGCTCAGACTTGTGACACCTTATTCGTTGGGCTGTATTTCGTGTATTTTGTTTTCCGCACTTGTTATTTCTGTTATGAAAACAAGCTATTAACTTTAATTGATTAGTATTAATTAATAATTGGCTGGTAATATGGAAAATATGGTTGGACTTGTCTAGCAATGTGTTGGGCGCCATTATGACCGGGGTTTGAGTCGTGACAAAAGAGTGGCATCAAATGGTATTTTTTGTGTAATCTCTCCAACAGTGCTAAGAAACTCCGCAAAAGCTGCAACATGCACTCCACCATACGTAAAGAATATGTGATTGAAACAAAATATAAATTAATTAATAAGAGTAAATATGTATAAAGAAAAATAATGATTGCATACTTACATGCTGGCCGCTTTCTGTTTAGGCAGACCTGGAACGAATATAACTTCAAATGCTTCATTATGATCCGTATTAGTGTATGCTGGATAAGCAGACCAGTCTATGCCTTGACTATCTCTGTAAAAGCCACTAATTGACAAATACATAGGAAGTAGCTTAGCTAGCTTTGCAATCTTAGAGACTACATATGCATCATGACCGAAAGACGTGTACAAGTCATACACTTTGATACATCTATCTTTGAAATTCACAACAACCAAAACCCAATGTAGTTTATCATTCAAATTGTCTGGTATCAAGACATTATCCACAGTATTCCAGGGTACATTACCATGCAGATTGTAGCCCCTAATATACTCACATACAACGTCTTCTTGTTTGGGTACATTAGCATCGCTATCTGTATCTTCATACCTATCATATATCTCAGCTATTCTTGTCTTGAAAATACAGTCAACAGTGGTATATGTGAATTCCTTATATTGATTGTACTTGCCCATTTTTCGCAAGTAGTAGAATATGACGTCCATGTGTTACAAGCAAAAGAGGTGTATACATGGTTTGAGTGTTATATCTTGAAGTAAGAAATAGAAAAAATGAATACAGGTAAATACATCTATTTTAAATATTTTAACTAATTAATATAATACACCTGGATACATGAATATAGAATACATATAGATCTAGTTGTGATTAAAACATTTAAAGTTGACTGAAAACACATTATAATACATTTGAATACAGATTAATTCATTACATTCACACATTTTAATTAAAGTTGAGTACACATTCCAATTCAATATAGCTGAAATTTGCCCATCATATAAGAAACATACATCCGAATACCGAGGAGCACATATGTATAGTAATAACTAAATACAAATTAATTAAACAATGTGTTATTAATGTGAGCACGTGATTTTTGCCCTATATGAAATACTCCTACAAAATCCAAGAAAATAGAATTTTTCTAATTAATTATCATTCTTTAGGAAATTTTATAGATTTTATTAAATGTTTGCATTTTCATGCATGTTTAAGTTTTATTTAAATCATGAAAAATACCAAAATATTACGCATGACATTTAGGCTTTATTTCTACATTTTTAGAATTAACCAATAGTTAATTATTTTATAAAAAATTAAAAATCACAAAAAATACTTCATTTTTACATTCTTTCCTTTATTTGATTTTTTTTCTCTTTTAATTTAGGATTAAGTAGCTTTTTATAAATTTTATAATTATCTAATTAGTTTAATTTTACACTTTGGATAATTTAGGATTAATAAGTGTAGTATTTTTATTAAAAAGAATAGAAAATTAGAAGAAGAAGAAAAGGCAGAAGAAGGAATTGGAAAAGGATTTGTCTTGTAAAATTTAGCCATTTCAAAGCCAAAATCAACCCAAATAATTATCCAAGCCCAAACACAATACCCAATCTCCTTACCCAGACCCGCCTGACCCGTCTTCGCCTACCCTTTCATTTAAAGGGGCTGCGCAGCTTTTAGAAATGGAGACCCCTCCCATGTATCTCACACCTTCAGAAGAGAAGAAGGATCATTTTCTAATGATTTCTTCTTAATAAACCAACGCACAAAAGAGACCCTCCCTCCCCTTCTGGTGGTCTCCCTCAACACAGACCCCTGTAACCACCACCGCTCCCACAACCCAGCAACCACCCATCAACCTTCAAACACCCAAATCGCCAAATCCAGCAACCTCACTCCAACGAGATTCTTCAGCACTTTTCCTTTACACATACAAGAAAGATGACAAAACCAAATACCTAGACCTTGGTCTTGAATCTTGACAAAATCGAAAAGCAAGCAGATTTGTTTGCTTTTGGGATCTTGAGAGAAACAGAGTATTCTTCACTTAGGTCCTAGGGTCTTTTGGAAAATTAGACAGAATAATCCGGGCAGAGAAGGCCGAAAATTTCAAGGGGTGTCTGTTTGAGGTTGAAGTTGTCGAAGTTCCTATTTTGCTGGCGAGGTCTACAATTCGTCGAGGTTAACATCTGTAACTCCTATGTTGGTTCTGTTAACATTTGGTCAGTTATTCTTGCCTCTGATTGTTCTGTTCAGAAATATTAGTTCATGATGCTTAACATACCGGTTGATCAATTTTCTTGTTTGGTTTTGCCTATTAGATTTGATGTATTGAGTTTTATATTGGATTAATTGTGTGAGCATTAAGTATTTCATTTGATTAAGTGCAAAATTAAATAGTAATGGCCACGTGATTAGTTGGGAATTGTGTTGGAATGTGAATTTTTTAACAATCAGATTTTTAAATGTTCTTGTTTTTGTTTAACATGTAGTAACGATTTTGTTTAAGGTCCTAAGTATACTCTCTTCCTTTGTAAAATTTTTGAATAAGTAGATTTGTCCTTTTGCTTCGGTCCGTCGATCTCGGCGTTAAAGATTTGTTTCAAGTTTCTGTTGTTTGTTCGATTTGAGTAGTGCTGAAGGGATACTTAAATCAAAATTTGTCCATATAAACGGTTCATTTTCTCTTACTCATTTGTTTTATAAGTTGTGTTGATATTATGATTTCGAGATTGAATTAGCTTTCTGTTAAGTTATGTCTATGTTTTGTTCAGTTACGTTATACAATACAACATGTATATATGACGTGTGCATGTTTGAACTCTAATGTAATTCTAAATTTGGCATAATCCTATTATTGCATAATTTTGGAAGTTATGAGCCAATTGAAGTTTGGTTTTCTCAGATATCTACATGCACCCTTTTATTCTTTGTTTCTTATTACGGATATTTCCGTTGGATAGTTTGCTGATCGATTCATGTTAGTAAAATGACTTTGTTTGCATATAGGGAGCAGTTGCACTTTAAGATGTCCGTTTGCCCCGTTTATGATCTTTATGGGTTCATGTCATTCTTTAGTTTGAGTACAAATTTGCGTAAAAAATAATTTGAGGTTTGTCGTACCAAATAAAATTCCTTAAAATTATATTAGGAATCTGGCAGTTAATTCATAAATATAAAATTTAGGCTTCGAATTAGGTAGCGGGTTCAAGCTAAAAGGGTTGTATGGGGGCGTATCGGACGTAAGATGAGGCGAGTACGTATATATGTACGGCCGACTCGGGCGCAATACAGGTCGGGCCCGCCTCCTTACGAGGTCGCTAACATTGGGAGACGTCCTCCCTCATGTCCGCACGGCAAAAAGGATGCATCCCCGTCTATAACGGCGTGTTGACGAGCCAGTCCAAATGGACGTCCTCGGCGCCTCTTTCCCCCTGTTTCCGATGTAATAGTAATAGCCTTAGGGCGATGTAATATGCTGGCGAGGGGATCGCCCCTCTATATAAATGATGGTCCCCTCATTTATAAGACAAGTATTATTGATCATTAATAATACAACTCTTTCTCTCTACCACTTTTCTCTCTACTGTTATCACTTTATTGCTTACTTGTTCTTGCACTTGATTAAACTTCATCATCTTTTCATAAGGGAAACATATACATGAATCCAACGATCGATCTTCAATATATATTACCATTGATTTCGATTTACCTTCATTTATTCATTGATTGTCCCTAACCCATAAAGCAACTTATAGCCTTTTGGGTCAAACAATTTGGCGCCATCTGTGGGGATTTCGAGAATCAAACTCGTAGTATACATTCGCAAGATCCGATCATCGGAAAAAGTATGGAAATGACCGAAAATAACACTCGATCCAAGGCTATGGCAGAAGTTACCACAAACCTCCTGAGTTCCATGAACGAGGTCGGTGGTAGCGCAGCCATCAATGCTACCCCTGGTGCCGCGCCTGAAGCAGGGGCCTCCCCTCCCCCCTTTGGGAACCTTACTACCCCGCAGGAAAGGGACACCTCCACTTCAAAAGAAGCACCCCCAGCAGTCAAGAGGCTACTGGAAGAATGGCTGACCAGCACCCTGAGCAGCCTAATGGAAAAGCCACCACGAGGCTGCGAGAATGCAGCACCAGCAACAAGCAACACCACCGCGACAGATGAACAGGAAGGAACACGAACCAATGGCCAACTCATCAAGACACAAACACACGATGACATATTAGCCTCCATCTTCAGGAAAATGGAAGAAATGGAAATCAAAAATCAGGCCCTCTGCGACCAGATGAAGGAGCACCAAAATAAGGTTGATAAGATCCCAGGGGCACCTAAACTACTACCCAAACGGGATGTATGAAGGTTTGTGGAACAACTTTACTCCGAAGAAGCAGCACCATACACCATTCCAAAAACCTTCAAGATGCCCCCTATCTGAAGGTGTACGACGGAACCACCGATCCCGAGGATCTCCTCATCCACTACGTCACTATAGTAAAAGGTAATGATTTGTCTAAAGAACAGGTACCATCAGTGCTGTTAAAAATGTTTGGCAAAATGCTGACCAGGTTAGCATTGACCTGATACTCCCAACTACCTGCCAAAGCAATCTCAACCTTCGAGGAAATTGCGGACAAGTTCGTCATAGCACATGCTGGCGCTAAGAAAGCGGAAGTAAGGGTGAACGACATCTTCGCCGTCAGACAAACCATAGGCGAGGGCCTCAGGGATTTCCTCGCCAGGTTCAACAGGGTGAGAATGAGCCTGCCAAACGTGTCAGAAGGAATGGCGGTAGCAGCCTTCCAGAACGGACTCAGCAGGGACGGCTCCAGAGCTACCAAAAAACTGCTAAGCCGGCTCATGGAGTACCCTCCCACGACCTGGGACGAGATCCATAATGCCTACTGCACTGAGGTACAGGCAAATGAGGAGGATCTCTACAAACCAACCCGACGACTAGCGGTTGTGCATCCGGATACAAGAAGAGATCGGTGGCACGAGGGGCATCGGGAGCACTCTTGGGGACCTTCAAAGCTGCCCTCTCCGACATGTACGGTAAACATGATCGTCGGAGAAGGGGACGACGTCAGCACACATCGATTTAAGAGGACCATCTCCTACAAACGGTACGATGACCTCGAAGGAAGTATCACCTTCGATAAGTCAGACGCTGACGATTTGTGTTTCCTCATTATGATGCTTTAGTTATTACTCTACATATCATTGATACTGATGTCAGGAGAGTCATGATCGATGACGGAAGCGGCGCCTACATCATTCATCCGGGAGTCCTCTCACAGATGGGACTCGAGGACAGGATAACCCCCCGATGCATAACTCTAACTAGTTTTAACAATGCAGTAGAACGCACATCAGGAGAAGTGACCCTACCCGTCCTCACGGGAGGTGTCACCCTGGAAACAACCTTTCATGTGATAAACCAAGAGACAGCCTACAACGTCATCATCGGGGCCCCATGGATACACGCCATGCGAGCGGTCCCCTCGAGCCTATACCAAGTTATCAAATTCTCTACCCCATGGGGAATACTCAGCATTAAAGGGGAGCCGCGCACAGCGTAGGAATGTTATAAAATAACTCAATATCGCGCCCAAACCAGGCAATTGAACGGGGCTAGCGCGGAAGCATAGCAATTAGCCACGTCGGGGACCCAAGCGGACCCGACGGCCGACGCTATAAGAGACCCAGACATTATAGAAGCCTCCAAAGCTACGGTTGAGGATCTCGACCTGGTTCAACTAGATCGGGATGACCCCGAGAAGAAGGCCTACATCGGTCATGGACTCGCCAATCCGGGTACGTACCAAGAATTCTTAACTAAACATGCAGACACGTTTGCTTTTTCCCATGCAGACATGCCAGGGATCTCGCCAGATATCGCCACCCACCGGCTCAACGTGGATCCATTACATCCGTCGGTAAAACAAGTCAGGAGGAAGTTCAATGCCGCTATTAATGAGGCGGTCCGTGAAGAAGTAGACAAGTTGCTAGCCAACAGCTTCGTCAGGGAGTTGAAATACCCGCAATGGGTCGCTAACGTGGTAATGGTCAAAAAGAAGAGCGGGAAGTGGATGATGTGCGTGGATTTCACCGACCTAAATAAGGCATGCCCTCAAGACTCCTTCCCCGTGCCTCACATCGACCAAATAATCGACGCCACTGCCAGACACGAGCTACTAAGTTTCTTGAATGCCTATTGCAGCTACAACCAAATCCTAATGGCCGAGGAAGATCAGGAGAAAACCACCTGCATCACCCACCAAGGCACCTACTGCTACAGAGTGATGCCCTTCAGATTAAAGAACGCGAGAGCTACTTGCCAAAGGCTGCCAAGATGTTCAAGGAGCAACTTGGGAAAACTATGGAGGTTTACATTGATAACATGCTAGTGAAATCGGCAAGGAAGGAGGATCATGTCGATCACTTGCGAGAAGCCTTCGAGATATTAAACAACTATGGAATGAAGCTGAACCCCAAAAAATGTGCCTTTGACGCGGCGTCCGGGAAATTCCTTGGCTTCCTCGTATCACAAAGAGGGATCGAAGTCAACCCTGACCAGATTAAGGTGATCACCTCGATACCCGAGGCACTCAACAGCAAGAAATAGGTTCAGAAGTTGACAGGCCGAATAGCCACCCTCTCTCGCTTCATCTCCCAATCGTCAGACATATGCCACAAGTTCTTCAATGTGATGAGAAAAGACAACGGGTTCCACTGGAATGACGAATGCGTCAAAGCCCTCCAAGAGTTGAAAGTGTATCTGACGTCCCCACCATTGTTGGCAAAAGCAAAACCGGGTGAACCTCTACTGACATATCTGGCCGTCTCAGAAGTCGCGGTCAGCGCAGTGCTCATCCGCGAAGATAAAGGTACACAATCACCTATCTATTACATTATTAAAACTCTAGTGGACGCCGAGACTCAGTACCCACACCTCGAGAAATTGGCGTTGGCATTGGTCACGGCTTCCCGAAAGCTGAGACCCTATTTCCAATGCCATCCCATCTGAGTAGTGACCACTTTCCCTCTGAGAGAAGCATCCTACACATGCCCGAGTTGTCGGGCCGTCTCGCCAGATGGGCCATAGAGCTCAGCGAGCACAACATCACATATATCCCCAGAACTGCCATCAAATCACAAGTCCTCGCCGACTTCGTAGCCGATTTCAGTGCCAAAATCTCGCTTGAGGCAGAGAAGGAGGCCCTGCAAATGGCTCCTAACACCGACCCCTGGATACTCTACGCCGATGGGGCCGCGAATGCTTCAGGATCGGGACTGGGACTCGTTCTCGAAGTCCCTACGGGCGAAGTCATTCGCCAGTCCATACGATGCCCCGAGATGACTAACAACGAGGCGGAGTACGAAGCTGTACTGATCCTGCATTGCGACTCGCAACTTGTGGTAAATCTAGTCACCGGGACTTATCAGATCAAGGAGCAGAGGTTGCAAAAATATCAAGTCGAGATCTGTAAGCTGATGGCCCAATTCGACGAGTGCCGCTTCGAACAAGTTCATAGGGTACATAATGCCGAAGCAGACGGGTTGGCTAAATTGGCCGCAACGGCCACTAATCTAAACAAAGAAAGCACAGTCACCCTTCTACACTCCGCCATCGACCACAATGAGGTATTTTCCCTGCACCTAACTTTGGACTGGCGCAATCAATTTGTATCATACTTGCAGGATGGGAACCTACCACACGACAAAAAAGAAGCAAGAAAGCTTCGCACACAAGCCGCGAGGTACTACCTGGTGAATAATGATCTCTACAAAAGAACTTTTGGGGGACCCCTGGCTAAGTGTCTAGGCCCCAACCAGATGACGCCGATGCTAGAAGAGGTCCACGAGGGCCATTGCGGCACCCATACAGGAAACTGAGCACTCGTACAGTGTCTAATACGGGCCGGATACTACTGGCTTACCATGAAAAAAGACGCGGAAGAATACGTCCGACAATGCGAAAAATGTCAAAAGTTCGCCCCCTGATACATCAGCCAGGAGAGCCCCAACACTCGGTCACATCCCCATGGCCCTTCATCAAATAGGGAATGGACATAGTCGGTCCACTACCTATCGGACGAGGAAAGGTACGCTTTTTATTAGTTTTAACTGACTATTTTTCTAAGTGGGTAGAAGCACGTGCCTACGCCCAGATCCGCGAGCAAGAAGTCATAGCCTTTATCTGGAAAAACATCATATGTCACTTCGGCATCCCCAAAGAGATAACGTGTGACAATGGACGACAGTTCATAGGACAAAAGACAACCGACTTCTTCGATAAATGGAGCATCAAAAGAATACTCTCAACCCCATATCATCCATCTGCTAATGGTCAAGCAGAATCGTCCAACAAGACCATACTAAACATCCTAAAGAAAAAACTTGAGGACGCCAAGGGGTTGTGGCCCGAATTACTACCGGAAGTACAATGGGCACATAGAACAACCCCCAAATCCTCCACATGAGAGACTCCCTACTCATTAGTCTACGGGACCGATGCCATCATACCAGTCGAAGTCGGCGAACCAAGCCTCAGATACTCGCACACAAGCGGAGAGGAGAATGACGCGAGCCGACTACAAGACTTGGACGAAGCCGAAGAAAGAAGAGAAAGGGACCACATCAGGCTAGTGGCCCAAAAACAGCCGATCGAGAGATACTACAACAAAAGGATGAAAACCCGTCCACTCAAGACAGGAAACTATGTGCTAAAGGCCAAAACACTGGCATCCAAAGACCTTAACGAAGGGAAGTTGGGCACCAATTTGGATGGACCCTACAAAATCATCGCAGCAGCAGACAAAAGCTCCTTCAAGTTAGAAACCATGGATGGAAAGATACTCCAAAACAATTGGAACATCTCACACCTCAAACGTTTCCACTTTTGAAAGGCATCCCCCAAGCCGTACTCTTTTTCCCTCATCCGAGTTTTGTCCTAATTGGGTTTTCTCGGAGAGGTTTTAATGAGGCGACGAAGGAGATACCCGGAATCATTTACAAGGTTATTCTGATACACCAAGTGTACCACCAACCGGTACGAATGGTGCATCACAGGGACTAGGACTACGACCATAATGTATGAAAGGTTACGACCATCTCTAATGTATGAAAGGCTACGGCCATCTCCAATGTATGAAAGGCTACGGCCATCTCTAATGTATGAAAGGCTACGACCATCTCTAATGTATGAAAGGATACAGCCATCTCCAATGTATGAAAGGCTACGACCATCGCTAATGTATGAAAGGCTACGACCATCTTTAATGTATGAAAGACTACACTATCTCCAATGTACGAAAGACTACGGCCATCTCCAATGCATGAAAGGCTACGACCATCTCCAATGTACGAAAGGCTACGACCATCTCCAATGTACGAAAGGCTAAGGCCATCTGCAATGTATGAAAGGCTACGGCCATCTCCAATGTATGAAAGGCTACAGCCATCTCCAATGTATGAAAGGCTACGGGCATCTCCAATGTAGATAAGGCTAAGGCCTTAACGACGAAAGCAGAGGCTACGGCCTCCTCCAGTTAAAATAAAAGGCTAAGGCCTTAACGACGAAAAAGGAGGCTACAACCTCCTCCAGTTAAAATAAAAGGCTAAGGCCCTAACGACGAAAGGAAAGGCTACGGCCTCCTCCAGTTAAAATAAAAGGCTGAGGCCTTAATCACGAAAGGAGAGGCTACGACCTCCTCCATTTAAAATAAAAGGCTAAGGCTTTAACGACGAAAGGAGAGGCTACGGCCTCCTCCATTTAAAATAAAAGGCTAAGGCCTTCACGACGAAAGAAAAGGCTACGACCTCCTCCAATTAAAATAAAAGGCTAAGGCCTTAACGACGAAAAGAGAGGCTACGACCTCTCCAGTTAAAATAAAAGACTAAGGCCTTAACGACGAAAGAAGAGGCTACGACCTCCTCCAATTAAAATAAAAGGCTAAGGCCTTAACGACGAAAGGGAGGCTACGGCCTACTCCAGTTAAAATAAAAGGCTAAGGCCTTAACGACGAAAGAAGAGGCTACGACCTCCTCCAGTTAAAATAAAAGGCTAAGGCCTTAACGACAAAAGAAGAGATTACGGTCTCCTCCGTCCAAAATAAAAGGCTAAGGCCTTAACGGCGAAAGGAGAGGCTATGGCCTCCTCCAGTGAAAACAAAAGGCTAAGGCCTTAAACGACGAAAGAAGATGCTACGGCCTCACTCCAGATTAAAATAAAAAGCTAAGGCCTTAACGATGAAAGGAGAGGCTACGGTCTCTCTCGTCCAAAACAAAAGCCTAAGGCCTTAGCGACGTAAGAATAAAATCACAATAAACAAAGGGCTATGCCCCGAGCAGTACGGAAATAAAAATAAAGGGAACACAAAGGAAGGATAAACAATTCTTGAGAGATTGCCAAAAAAATTTATTAAATAAAGTCGCAAGGTTACAAAGGAGTACTGATTACAAATGTCCAGTTAAAATAAAAGGCTAAGGCCTTAACGATGAAAGGAGAGGCTACGGTCTCCCCCGTCCAAAACAAAAGCCTAAGGCCTTAGCGACGTAAGAATAAAATCACAATAAACAAAGGGCTACGCCCCGAGCAGTATAGAAATAAAAATAAAGGGAACACAAAGGAAGGATAAACAATTCTTGAGAGATTGCCAAAAATTTTTATTAAATAAAGTCGCAAGGTTACAAAGGAGTACTGATTACAAATGTACATATCCTATCTAATCACCAAGGCCCCCGCCCCCCTCCGCGCCGGCTGCACCATCATCACCCTCGTCCTGGAAGATCCTATCGATCCAGGACCCGGTGCCTAGCTGATCCGCCTCTCCGAAGGAGCCGCCCGTCTGGCCTGGAGAGTCGGGGTCACACCCACAAGTTTCACGAGCGACCCTGACCAGGCGACGCTAAGTGTCAACCTCCGCTTCGATGGCTCTACCAGCGGCTAGCAGTTCCTCGAACACGGTTCGCCTTGCCTCAGTATACACGAGCATGCCTTGAGCTTCGCGAGACGCGTCACCAACCGGGGTAACGGCCTTCACTTGCTGAGGGATCACCGCTCTGGCCGAAGCTGCCCGAAGCTCGGTCGACAGGACATCAACCTTGGCATGTAGCTCGGCCGCCTCCATCATCACCACGCGACCGAGGTCCAGTTCCCTCTCTCGCTGCTGGAGAAGATTCTCCAGTTCAGCATTCCGGGTTACAGCGACCATCAGATCTGCATCCGCCTTTTCAAGTTGGGTCGTCTACTTGCGCAGTTGCTCCTCCAACGCCTGCAAGCTCTCGCAGAAGACTCGAAAATCGGGGTCTTGGGTATAGACGTCCGCAAGCATCTTGTGCTTGGCTCGGACATCTTTATACTTCTTCGATGCTTTCCGGAGGCAGCAATCTTCTTCCGATCCCTCCGACTCCGCTCGACCTCCAAGATAAGGGTCTGTAAAGAGAAGGAAAAAAGAAAGGAGACAAGTCAAAAACCTTAAAAGCTAAAGGAAAACAAAATGAAAACAATGACCAAGTCATACTTGTAGAGCGGCACCGGCAACTCGACGAGATAAGTCTTTGTCGCTCACAGCCTTCAGAGACTCTGCTTCGGCGGCCCCACACAACAGGGACATGTCTGTCGCGGCCTGCTCGCTCCCTAGCAGCAGGTTATACCCTGTGGGGATCATGATCCGACTGTTGGGATCCGTCACTGTCATATTCACCCGGGCATGCTCCCGCTATGGGACGTCCACGTGTTTAGAGGCCGCCTCAGCACCTTCTGGCCATGGCACGTCTGCAGGTATATAGGCCGGCTCGGCAGCAGTTTCCCCCTCGCCTACATCTCCACCGGCGTGCTTTCGTCCTCGACGCATGAAGGAGTAGCGTCCACCACGGTCGCCCTCAAAAGTGTTGCCCTTTCCGACCGGATGGCATCAGCAATAAAAACCGATCTCGAATCAAGGCGGCGAGTAACCACCTCCCTTTGTTCCACGACCACCCATTTTCCAAAGAGCAGCCTACGCCTCCTCCGCTCCAACGGCTCATCATCCGATGGAGCGCCCTCTTCAATAGCAGGGGACGAAGGCGAAACGTCCGCTCCAGATGCTAGGTCAATGACCGGTTCGGTCGCAGGGCGAGAAGGCCCAGGAATGTCAGCTAAGACGGACTCCCGAATTATATTGTCATGTTCCGAACGGGCATCCTCGGCAACTTCGTCATCAGACACTACTACGTTCGCTCGGTCCGCTTCAGGCTGAGCAGCCTCAGGCGGACCCTCCCTCCCGACGAATACAAGCTCAGAATTCGACGGTGGGGAACTAGCGGCACGGCGTCTCCGTCTCTGCGATATGTTCCGAGCTGCCAAACACAATTTAACAAAGTGTCAGGTATAATATCAACGGCACCTAAATAAGTGGCGAAATCGACGAACTAAAACAACCGCCATACCTGGAAGACCGTATTTGAGGGTGAAGGCGGCCTATGTCCTACACTCCTCAGCATAGGGGATCAACCGTTCCACCTAGGCTCTTATGTCTGGCACGGATTGAGGCGTACGTGCCCTCACTGCATCCATAGAAAATAACAAGCGTCAGTACCTAAAAGCGACAAAAAGTCGAGCAGACATAAAGGCGCTAAATATAAGGGTCGACACTTACGATTGTCGTTCAATGCCTCTGGAAACTCAGCCGTGTCCGTTACCAGGTACAGACAAAAAAGTATTTTAGCCAAAACTGGCGGTTGGGCTTATCGTCCGCCTCGACGGCTAAGCCTTTCGCCCCTCAATTTTTTAGCTGCAACATTTTCCCTCTCATAAAGCCAGGGCTGAACAGCTGTAGCATGTGATGGACGGTGACGTCTACGGCGGCTCTCTCGGGTAGACCATGTCTTCTTCCTTTACTGCTTTATGGGCTTTGTACTTATGTGTTTATGTCAATAAACCTTAAGTATGATCTGGGGTTTTTCAGTGATTCATTTAGCATAAAGAAGTTTTTAACTAAGCCTGCTTAATGATAATTGTAAGTTTAATTGATTGAGATTCAACAATACTCAACCTTCTCTCTGAGTTTCGATTAACTGATAAACAAATTTGATTTCCTTGGCTATGTGTGCAATTATTTGTTGAAAATGTCTATGTTTGTAATAGCTTTGTGTTAGTATGAACATTGTTAATGCCTATCATGCCTAGGTGATTTGGTTATAGCTACAATAGTATTAAGAGTCATAAGTGGTTAATTCTGAAAACATGTAGTGATTGTCTTAGAATAAGGCTAAAATTGAAAACCAAAAATAGGCTATAAGTTCAATAAGTGACCAAGAGTGGTCAATTTTGTAATTGACTTACTCTGCTAGGTCTTTCACACACTAGCCAACACTTAAATGGGCTAGTTGTGTAATAATTGGTTTGAGTCTGAAAATTTAAGACTTACTAAGGCCCTAATTGAGCCATGATCACAGGTGGCTACACCTGCAAAGGTCTTAGCCAGGCCTGTGTGCAAAGTCAAGTCCAAATTAAGGACTGGTCAAATTTCAAATAGGTTAATAGGACAATAAAAGCAGGCTAGTCCTTCAATTCAGCTTAATTAACAGAAAATGAAACAAATAGGTTAAAATTGAAATAAGTTCTTAAGTCAAATGTGGTCTGTCCTTAAATACTAATACAAAGACTGGCCATTAGTTAAATAAGAGTTAAAACCCTGAAAACTTGACCTAGGTAGGTCGGGTAATTCAGCAATGCCCTTAAGGGCACATAAGGAACTTAAAATGGCAAAATAGTAGATTACATAGAGCATATAGGGATATAGAAGACATTTGTGCTCCTGATTTCTGCAATTTTGCAGAGATTTAAGGGCATAATGGTCTCATTGAAAAGGTAAACCAGTAAAAAACAATAACAAGTAGGGGTACCTTAGTAAAAGCCCCGAAATAGAATAAAAAAGAACCTTCCAGCACATGATGGAAGGGATCTTGTAACTGATTTGGGGTGCAAAGTGTGGATTTGGGTAAATTAAAAGGGGAAGGAAATGGGATTATTCCCTACTCTTTCCCCCCAAATTTTTTTACCTATCTTCACCTATAAATACCCTCTTTTAAGACTGATTAAGGGCTGGTTTTTTCACATAGAAAAATTCAGAGAGAATCACACACTAGAATAGCTAATAGCTCCCTGGTTTTCGAGTTGAAGTTCATATTTGAAGCTTGTTTTGAATTTCTGCTCGTTTTTGCTGGGTTTTCTATTGCTGATTGTTGTGTTATTTTGCTCATTTGGAACTCAATTCTACACTGTTGCATTTGCCTGTCGAGTCTGTGCTGTGCCTATTTCTATTTCCCCTTAGAACTCATCGATCTATCTTGCTGAATCAGGTACACGCTCTGTTCGCAACTAATGTAACATTGAAGCTTGGTAAAATGAAGCTCAAGTTTAAATTTATGATTGTCTTCTGTATTTTGTTTTTGTTTTCTAAATAGCAGTCTAGCATTAGCTTAGATTTGTAATTCGTTAGTGTAGTACTGCATGTATAAGTGAAAGTCTGGAAGGAAACAATGTAATAGATAGTAACTAGTAGTAGTAGAATAATTATAGTAGTAAATCACTTAGTTAAATAGGTAAAACTCATAAAACAAAGCTAAATAATCACAACATGAATCGATAACAATAATGCTCACATTAGTAATATCAATCATGTTCACAAAGTTAATCGGATATGTAGATCGACATCTAGATATGGACAAGTTTAAAAGAGAAAACAACTAGATGAAGTATTTACTCGATTGAGTTTGGATTTGTGATATCAAATAAGCTTAATTAGTAGTAAAACTAGTAATGTAACTGAGCATCGGTGAACAACATTTAGCCTTAGATAATCAGAATATTGTAGGTAAGTAATTGAACTGTTTAGTTAATCATGCTTTACATAGTTAAACCACTTCTTAATTTCTTAGTTAATAGGTAACTCGGATATTAGTATAAATTCGCTATTAGAAAACAAAGTAAAAAGCAGTTACTAATTCGATTCTCATGTACATTAGATAGTTATAATTCAGAGTTAACATTGACCATTTTTGTATAGTGATTTTCTCCTTTGATAAATAAAGAGCAATTTAATTTCATTCTTAGTTCTATATGTTTGATCTGTTATGAGTTCTTTATTTCTACTTTCATTACTGTTACTTCAATTTGGTTTGGGCCTAATACACGACGCGGGCCTGGACTATAGTCGAAAGTCAAGTGGGCTACTGAATGAAGGTCCAAAGCCAGTCTGGGTCACTAAGACCCGGACAGATTTAGTAATTTATTAAGTATAGATTTGGAAGCCCAGGCCCAATAACATCGAAATAGCAATGGCCTGGATTCGATTCTAGAATCATATTTGACTAAATAATTAAGGGAAGAACAAGAATAGAAAAACATAGTGATACAATAGGTTGGACTATAAAATTTAATCGGGATGAGCCTCGCACGATACCAAACAGTGGGGCCCCTTTAGTAATGAAGTAATATATACAAATAGATTCGGGATAACTAATAGCGAATTTCATAGCTTCTCCCAAAAGACTTAAAAGCCGTTAGAAGTTATTTAGGCACGACTTAATATACTTTCCTTAAAAATGAGTGTGCACTTGGTGCGACTGAAATCTCAAATTCCGGCGAAGCCGAAATGTATTAAAAGTCACAAGCGTACTGGTTGCGGTGTGACTCGAAATACGTTTTCGCAACGTCGCAATTCTTAAAATATTAAAGTTGAAAACACATATTGCTAAAAGTCTATAACAAGTCAAATAAGATTGAAAACGACGGTTGAGCGACCGTGCTAAAATCAGAGAATCCGGGAATGCCTAACACCTTCTCCCGGGTTAACAGAATTTCTTATCCAGGTTTCTGTTTCGCAGACTATAATAACAGAGTCAATTTCCTCGGATTCGGGATTAACCGGACACCATTATCTTCCCAAGTGGCGACTCTGAAAATTAAATAAAAATCCCGAACCGATTGTCCTTTATATGGAAAACCTCATTCCTCCTTGTTATTATATCTTTCTCGGGTATTTGAACACTAAGGTATACCCTACGTATCTTTTCAAATTGATCGGTACAGAAAGTGGGGTAGTAAAAAGGGAGGTGTGACAATATAACTCTCTCTTTACCACTTTTCTCTATACTGTTATCACTTATTGCTTACTTGTTCTTGCACTTGATTAAACTTCATCATCTTTTCATAAGGGAAACATATACACAAATCCAACGATCGATCTTCAATATATATATTACTAATGATTTTGATTTACACTTCATTTATTCATTAATTGTCCCTAACCCATAAAATAACCTATAGCCTTTTGGGTCAAACAAGGGTGTTTCCTTTTGTTTGAATTCGGACTTGAATTCATGGTTCGAATTTGTATTTATAAATTAATTAGCCCTTTGAGACAAATAATCCATAGAAAACTCTAGCTTGCTCTTAGTTGGATTTAAGTAATAAAAATGAGACGAGTCTCGCCAAATCAAATATATAATTGCAGGGCCCTCATCAATTACTTAATAAAATACCTAGAAACTCGGAACGGGCCATTTAACTAATTTCATGGCCTTCCCAAAAGATAATAACACGTTAGATACTTTAGGCGTGTGTTTAATAAATTTTCTATTCGGGTGTTTATTTCATACAACCCAAATCTAAATCCAAAAACGTCAAATAAAGATGTGTTGAAGATCCGGGTGCATTCCACGTGATGTGATCTGAAAATATATTTTTAGGCGACGTTCACTTTCGTAAAAATAATTAAAAAGCAGTAAATAATTATAAAATTGCATTAGATGTTGGATCATGTGAAAAAATTAGATTTTTAGCCTTTTATAATAATTTAAGCGACTGTGCTAGAACCACGGGATCCGGGGGTGCCTAACACCTTCCCTCGGGTCAACAGAATGCCTTACACAGAATTTCTGGTTTGCATACTCCAATTAGGAAGTTGAATAATTTTCCTCGATTTGGGATTTAAACCGGTGACTCCGAACACCAAAAGCCAATCCTTTCCCGAGTGGCGACTCTAAAAAATAAATAAATAATCCCAATTCGAATAATATCACTTTAATTAGAAAAAAAACCCTGGGTTGTTGTTGTTGTTGTGGGATTATACTGGGTTGTTGTTGTTGTTGTTGTTGTTGTTAATTAGAAAAAAACCCTTTTATACATTTTTACCTTTCGGGGTAGGGTGTGTAAAAAAAAGAGGTGTGACAGCTCTGGCGACTCTGCTGGGGAAACGAACCCAGAATTCGGGTTCAGGGTTCAAAGAATTTGAGCGTAGTTTAATTATTATATTTGACTTTTATCTGATTTTCTACATGCTTCCATGCTATATGTGCTAAATGTTTACCGCTTTGATATTTGTTGAAACTGTATGTATAAACTGTCGCGAATCCCTCCTCTTTCTCAGTCTTCTACATCATGGAGAAGGGTGCACTTTGTGTTGCTTCTCTTCTGTTAGAGTCTTTTCCCAAATTTAGAACGAGGTTTGGATAAGTTGCAAAGCCGGGCGAGCTTCTGTATCCCCGGTACGCTGCCTCCCCCTCGGCCCGAGTTGTCTGCTCGGGTAAGCCAGGTTTAGACCAATAAACCTAGGTTTTAAACCTATATGAACAATAAACTCATGCCGTACTCCTAGTAGGACGCTTATTTGCATCACGTGCATTCTGACTTAGGGGACTCAACACAGGGGTTGGGTCCGTCTAGGACATGTGACATGTACTGAAATGACCATCCTGATGCATATTATGTGTTACTTGCATTTATTTGCTCGGCTTTGAATGTTGACCAGCATCATGAGAGAGAAATTATAAAAAAAAAAAGCAATGTTAGGACTAAGGGAGGATAACCATTTAGTGTGAAAAACCCAATGCCCAATTAGTACTGAAATACTGCCGGATTTTCAAAAAATGAAGAGAAAATTGGGAAAAATTGAAAAGAATTTGTTGTTCAAAAATAGTTTTGATTTTTGCAATCTGTCTGAACTACGCTGGTTTGATTCTCACCGGATACACAGGTAACTCTCATCGGGTCCAACCTCCCCTTTTAAAAATAGTCCAAAAAATGTCAAAATTTTAATTTATTGTCAAAATAAATCGGCCCGAACTATGCTGGTTTGATTCTCACCGGATGTACGTAGGCAACCCTCATCGGGTCCAACCTCCCCTTTTAAGAAATAGTCCAAAATATATCAAAATTTTAATTCCTTGTCAGAATAAATCGGTTCGAACTATGCGAACCTGATTCTCGTCTCTCGGGGCGTGATACGTAGGCAACCCACATATGGTCCGGTCTTCCTAGTAAATCATAGGTTCTTGACTTTGTGGAGTCTTAGCCAAATTTGCACTTTTAGCCATATAGGTTAATTTTGAAAAATAATGGCAAACATGTTTTGCATGTGTCCATGAAGGAATGTTATTGTCTCACATAATATTGGTTAAGTTTTCTCATACAGGTGTGTATTTACCTACCGGAGTTTGAGCATGACAAATACTAGGACCACTGCATTCAGGAGTCGCTTAAGGAGCTTTACTTTTATTTTTATTTTTTGTTATTTTTAGTATGTTTTTCTGTATCGTCTTTTACTTTCAAAATTTTGTACAGTGATGCCAAGTTTTTGTTATTATATTTTTATTTTATATTTGACAAGGTGTGGTGTAATTTAAAGAAAAAAAGGAATTGCATATTATATTTTTGTTAAGAATTTTCTTTAGAATACTAATTGAGAAAAAAAAATTGAGGAGGTTTTATTCTTTAGGCAATTAATATCTAGGATTCAAAATAAAAATTATTTTTATATTTCTTTATATTAGGACAAAACATTCAAAAAAAAAAGAAGAAGAGAATTTTTTTAATACCTTTTTAAAAGCTTTTTTTTAAGGTGTTAATTCCAAAATCCAAAAAGATTTTTTTAAAGATGTTTATTTGGAAAAATTAATAAAAAATGAAAAGAAAAGTTTCTTTATTTTTATTAGAACTTTAGGATATTGTACATAGAGAAAATATGCTTTATTTTTGTTTATCATAAGAATTTCTTCTTTAGGCAATCGAAATCAAAATCTAATAAAAATATATTTTATTTTGTCTTTCTCGTTGCTTGTTTCGAAATCTTAAGTCATGATATTAAATGAAAATTCGAAACATCTTTCTTTGGTTTATTGTTTGGACCTTTTTTTAGAAAAAATAATCCAAAAATTCTCTTGTAGGATTTTTCCTTAGTAATTACTCATGAAGTCTTTATTTCAAAAAGAGAAAAATGGTCGTTATGCTTGAGTTTAGAATGGGTCATAGAACATTAAGTCTAGAAAATTAAAAAAAATGATTCTTTCATTTCTCTTTTCTTATCAAAGTAGTCATTAAAATAAAAAATAGAAAAAGAATGTTAGTTTGTTTACATTATTCCCTTTCTGTAAGAACTACGCTTGGTCTAATTCATGCAAGGCCGTGATATGTAGGCTATCTACATAAGATTCGACCGTAACTCTAAGAAAAAAAACAGAGAAATACGGGGGAAAATAAATAAAAGGAAAAATAAAAGAGAAAGAAGCACAAAGGAAGGCAATAAGACATTGAGAGAAAAATCATAGCCAAAGGAAAAGAAAAATAGAAAATGAAAAAGGGGGGGAAAGAAAATGAGAGGAAAAAAAGAGAGAAGAGGCAAGGAAGTGAAAAGTCATTGATGGAATGCATCTGAATTGAGAGAAATAAAATGAGAGAGTCTTATCGGTGAAAACCTTCGGGCACCATAAGGCGATGGTGAGTAGAGAAACTAAAAATGAGAGTGTCTGCTTAGTGAAAACTCGCAAGAGCACTATCAAGCGACGGTAAGAAGAGAAGTGAGAGAGGTCGATTGGCGAAAACCCGCAAAGGGCACTATCGACCAAAAATAAGACACATCATTACTAAAAGTCCTGGCAGGGTTCCCTGGTTTTGAAATACATATCAACGGGTTCACGTGAAGCTGGAAAGTTTGTGTGGGTCGGGCATCCAGTCCAAGAAGCATGTCATGTTCATTTGAAGCTAGCATGTACCCCAGATAAGTCCTTCATTTCCCCAAAAGGGACACTTCTCTTTAAACTCATATGCTCGCCTTTGTGCATACATTTTCTTTGAATCCCTTTCGGTTTAACTCTAATTCTGAAACTATTATAAAGAAAGGTGGCAGGACCAGTTTCAAAGGGCTCCGCCTGGTTAAAGTTGAAGAAATGCCCTGCCTTAGCGGGTGCATCAGTCCAATCCCAATTGACCATGGGGGTTGATTGCTTCCAAAATAAAGATATTTGAAAAGAAAGAAAGTCAAAGGCAAAGGTCTCAAGGCAGAATGAAAAGGGCAGAGTCCATACGGGCAAGTTGCAATGAAATTCCGAAAGTCGAATCATGGCGGTTTAAAAGACAACTTATCCACGAAGCCAACAAGCAACAAAGTTCTCAACAGAAATGGAGGCTAGGATCAAGGACTGGAGATAATCAAGGCCACAAACCAACCATTTTTTCAAATTAATAAAATGTTCTTTGTTGAAAATAGGTTATATTCAAAGCAACCTACAAGAAGCAGGTGCAACCCAAAAAGAAATGAAATGTGCAAACGTTGAAATAATTTTGCAGTAGGAAAGCGACCAAAAGGGAAGTTTCCCGAAATTATTTCATGCACTTTAGCTAATTGAAAAGAATAAAATAAAAGAAGAAGGAAAGAAGGAGAAAAAAAGTGCAAAATAAAAATGAATAAAAAAGATCATGGTAGTATAAGACCTCATTCCTTAAACATCCCGGCATAACCCGAGGATCCCCCTGGCATAACCCAAGGGGCTTTTTCTTTTCCATCCCGAAATAACCCGTGGATCTACCTAGCATAACCCAATGAGCTTTTTTTTCTTTCCATCCCGGCATAACCCGAGGATCCCCCTGGCATAACCCAAGAGATTTTTTCTTTTCCATCCCGGCTTAACCCGTGGATCCCCATGGCATAACCCAATGGGCTTTTTCTTTTCATCCCGGCATAACCCGTGGATCTCTCTGGCATAACCCAAGGAGTTTTTTCTTTCCGTCCTGACATAACCCGTGGATCCACCTGGCATAACCCAAGGGGATTTTTTTTCTATCTCGGCATAACCCGTGGATCTCCCTGGCATAACCCAAGGAGCTTTTTCTTTCCATCCCGGCATAACCCGTGGATCCCCCTAGCATAAATCAAAGGGCTTTTTCTTTCCATCCCGTTATAACCCGTGGATCTCTCTAGCATAACCCAAGGAGCTTTTTCTTTCCATCCCGGCATAACCCAAGGGGCTTTTTCTTTCCATCTCGGCATAACCCAAGGGGCTTTTTATTTCCATCCCGGCATAACTCGTGGATCTCCGTGACATAACCCAAGGAGCCTTTTCTTTCCATCTCGGCATAACTCGAGGATCCCCCTAGCATAACCCTAGGGGCTTTTTCTTTCCAAATCCCGACATAACCCGTGGATCTCCTAGCATAATCCAATGAGAGTTTTCTTCTCCAAATCCTGGCATAACCCGTGGATCCCCATAGCATAACCCAGTGGGATTTTTCTTTCCGAATCCCGGCATAACTCGAGGATCTCCCTGGCATAACCCAATGAGCTTTTTATTTTTCCGGCATAACCCGATCATCTTTTAGCATTCATCAAGATACATAAGCCCTGATTTAATCACTTAGACATATATCACAACTAACTCACGAAATTTTTCTACTGAAAACTGGGGCAGAAAATTTTGTTCGTTTGTTTGTTTTGATGTCTTAAGAAAATCTTACCTCAAGGCATAGGATTCGAGATGACCAAAAGAATGAGTCTCAATCCAGAATCAAGAAAAGAAGAAAAAGAACAAAAAAGAAGCGAACTCATAGTGCAGAAGCAGAGAAAGATGCAGACTGCTCAAGATATGATCGAAGTCACAAGCTTCGCTTGTTCCGACTTGATCTAAAAAATCGAAAAAGAAAGAAACAACGCTTGCGAACATCAAGATTCAGATCAGAGTCCACAGCAAGAACCAGCTAAGACTCAAGATCAAGCTTCAAAAGATTTATAGATATGAATCTTGTAACTCGTAGCTGATAGGCTAGTTAGGCTTTTTAATTTTGATTTTGATGTAATAAACGGGACCGCGGACCGGAACAACACCTCGCTCGGCTCTCAACCTCGGTACTCCATCACCTCATTCACTTCTAAACTACACCTCACATGACTCCTTTATAGCCAATGATATGTAGGCAACCTTTGAAGCAATGTTCGGTCAGACGGGTTTTAAAATGCTTCCCACGGAGTATTCAAATGGGAAAAAATCGCTCGTATCCGCTCACTTTGTCTTTGCACGAAAACTCTTCGTGTTTTCGAGCAAAGAGGGGCAGCTGTGGGCACGTGATTTTTTCCCTATATGAAATACTCCTACAAAATCCAAAAAAATAAAATTTTTCTAATTAATTATCATTCTGTAGGAAGTTTTATAGATTTATTAATTGTTTGCATTTCATGCATGTTTAAGTTTTATTTAAATCATGAAAAATACCAAAATATTACGCATGTAATTTAGGCTTTATTTATACATTTTTAGAATTAACCAATAGTTAATTATTTTATAAAAAATTAAAAATCACAAAAAATACTTCATTTTTACATTCTTTCCTTTATTTGATTTTTTTTCTCTTTTAATTTAGGTTAGGTAGCTTTTTATAAATTTTATAATTATCTAATTAGTTTAATTTTACACTTTGGATAATTTAGGATTAATAAGTGTAGTATTTTTATTAAAAAGAAAATAAAATTAGAAAAAATAAAAAAAAAAAGGTAAAAGAAGGAATTGGAAAAGAATTTGTCTTGTAAAATTTGGCCATTTCAAAGCCAAAATCAACCCAAATAATTATCCTAAGCCCAAACACAATACCCAATTTCCTTACCCAAACCCGCCTGACCCCACCCACCTGACCCTGTCTTCTCCTACCCTTTCATTTAAAGACCTAGACCTAAGGGGGCACAAAAGAACGCCTGATAGCAAAGGGACTGCGCAGCTTTTAGAAATGGAGGCCCCTCCCCTGTATCTCACACCTTCAGAAGAGAAGAAGGATCATTTTCTAATGATTTCTTCTTAATAAACCAATGCACAAAAGAGACCCTCCCTCCCCTTCTGGTGGTCTCCCTCAACACAGACCCCTGTAACCACCACCGTTCCCACAACCCAGCAACCACCCATCAACCTTCAAACACCCAAATCGCCAAATCCAGCAACCTCACTCCAACGAGATTCTTCAGCACTTTTCCTTTACACATACAAGAAAGATGACAAAACCAAATATCTAGACCTTGGTCTTGAATCTTGACAAAATCGAAAAGCAAGCAGATTTGTTTGCTTTTGGGATCTTGAGAGAAACAGAGTATTCTTCACTTAGATCCTAGGGTCTTTTGGAAAATCAGACAGAATAATCCGGGCAGAGAAGGCCGAAAATTTCAAGGGGTGTCTGTTTGAGGTTGAAGTTGTCGAAGTTCCTATTTTGCTGGCGAGGTCTGCAATTCGTCTGAGGTTAACATCCGTAACTCCTATGTTGGTTCTGTTTACATTTGGTCAGTTATTCTTGCCTCTGATTGTTCTGTTCAGAAATATTAGTTCATGATGCTTAACATACCGGTTGATCAATTTTCTTGTTTGGTTTTGCCTATTAGATTTGATGTATTGAGTTTTATATTGGATTAATTGTGTGAGCATTAAGTATTTCATTTGATTAAGTGCAAAATTAAATAGTAATGGCCACGTGATTAGTTGGGAATTGTGTTGGAATGTGAATTTTTTAACAATTAGATTTTTGAATGTTCTTGTTTTTGTTTAACATGTAGTAACGATTTTGTTTAAGGTCGTAAGTATTCTCTCTTCCTTTGTAAAATTTTTGAATAAGTAGATTTGTCCTTTTGCTTCGGTCCGTTGATCTCGGCGTTAAAGATTTGTTTCAAGTTTCTGTTGTTTGTTCGATTTGAGTAGTGCTGAAGGGATACTTAAATCAAAATTTGTCCATATAAGCGGTTCATTTTCTCTTACTCATTTGTTTTATTAGTTGTGTTGATATTATGATTTCAAGATTGAATTAGCTTTCTGTTAAGTTATGTCTATGTTTTGTTCAGTTACGTTATACAATACAACATGTATATATGCCGTGTGCATGTTTGAAGTCTAATGTAATTCTAAATTAGGCATAATCCTATTATTGCATATTTTGGAAGTTATCAGCCAATTGAAGTTTGGTTTTCTGAGATATCTACATGTACCCTTTCATTCTCTGTTTCTTATTACGGATATTTCCTAGTTTGTGTTAGTAAAATGACTTTGTTTGCATATCGGGAGCAGTTGCACTTTAAGATGTCCTTTTGCACCGTTTATGATCTTTATGGGTTCATGTCATTCTTTAGTTGAGTACAAATTTGCGTAAAAAATAATTTGAGTTTTGCCATACCAAATAAAATTCCTTAAAATTATATTAGGAATCTGGTAGTTAATTCACAAATATAAAATTTGGGCCTCGAATTAGGTAGCGGGTTCAAGCTAAAAGGGTGTTCCCTTTGAATTCGGACTTGAATTCATGGCTTGAATTTGTATTTATAAATTAATTAGCCCTTGGAGACAAATAATCCATAGAAAACACTAGCTTGCTCTTAGTTGGCCTTTAATAATAAAAATGAAACGAGCCTCGCCAAATTAAATATATAATTGCGGGGCCCTTATCAATTACTTAATAAAATACCTAGAAACTCTAGACGGGCCGTTTAGCGAATTTCACGACCTCCCCAAAAGATAATAACACGTTAGACATTTTAGGCTCGTGTTTAATAAATTTACCTTGCTAATTCGGGTGTGTATTTCATACAACCCAAATCTAAATCCGAAACGTCAAATAAAGATGTGTTGAAGATCCCGGTGCATTTCATGTGACGTGATCCGAAAACATATTTTTAGGCGACGTTCACTTTCGTAAAAATAATTAAAAAGCAGTAAATAATTATAAAATTGCATTATAGGTTGGAGCATGTGAAAAAATTAGATTTTTAGCCATTTATAATAATTTAAGCGACCGTGCTAGAACCACGGGATCCGGGGTGCCTAACACCTTCCCTCGGGTCAACAGAATTCCTTACACAGAATTTCTGGTTCGCAGACTCCAATTGGGAAGTCGAATAATTTTCCTTGATTTGGGATTTAAACCGGTGACTCGGGACACTAAAATCCAATCCTTTCTCGAGTGGCGACTCTAAAAAATAAATAAATAATTTCAATTCGAATAATGTCACTTTAATTGGAAAAATTCCTTTTTATGCATTTTTACCTTTCGGGGTAGGCCGTGTAAAAAAAAGAGGTGTGACAAAGGTAAGAATTAAAAGTTATGTTAAAAACTTACACTATCATCCCATAACTTCCCTTCGATTGGCAGAACGTAAAACCAGTTTTTGGAAATAACTTGGTCAACTCCAAAATCCAATGGAATGTGAAGTATATACTTGTTTTTCTTGTAATGGTCTTCAAGATTATCTCTACAAGTATTGTATAAAATTCGTTATGTCTATAGCTTAAAATAATGAAAAACATAACACAATAAATGGTGGAAAACTCACTTCTGATCGTGTCTTGCTAGAAGACCATCACGAACCCACTTAATATATTCTTGAATGAGTAATATAGGTTTAGGCCCCGTTGTTGAATATTTCTCAAACGGGTGTCTTTGCTCAAAGATAGGTGTCAACTTTACAAAGGAACATGCTGTCCAAAGGATTTTTGGTTATAGACTAATATAAATATTTCAATATCGATGAATGCTGAATATTACGTTTGTAAGATCACTTACCTCCTGAGTCGAAGTTAGACTGATAAGGCGAAGAGTTCCATCTACTTGGTCGCCTATTCCTGTGGGGTTGCACTGGTGTGGCTTCATCTTTTTTGGCACTGCTGTGAACCACTATTCTAGTTTCTGAAATTTGACTAGGTAGAAACTTGTCATTCAGTAGTGATAGATGGTATGTTGGATGGTACCTCTGGCTTAGTATTCTGGTATTAGTATGTATAAGTGTTAGTGTAGTAACTTAATATTAAACAAATTGAAAAATAATAAGTCAGAAAAAAATTAATACATTTTAAATACATCTAAATACAACAATTTAAAGTGATTACATATTAAGTTTAACTCAATTATGAATACATCTACATAAATATATTTTGATTTAAAAGTCTAAATACATATATAGATTTACTAAATAACAGTTAAGTAATGCAATCAAATGGCTAGGTTAAAGTAATATGAACTCTCCGACAACCTTAACAGTTCAAAACAATTATAAGAATACTAAAATGGTTAGCATTAAACGGTAAAAAATGAACCTTAGCTCACGTATTCTTTGAATTCATTTAAGTCTTTCCTCAAAGTAGAAACTTCATCTTTTTGAACTTCTGGGAGCTGATTGTCATACCCAAGTTTATGTCCCATATCAGACACACAAACAGGAGAAACTTTTTGCTGATAGACAGGTTCTTTGGTAGGAATCTTGGGCTGTTCCTTGAACTTCTTATATGGTGGTGATTATGATGGACCAACACTTTCAGCATGTTTTTTCTTAGATTGCAGACTGGGTGTAGAAGATAAATCATTCGTATACTCTTCTTATTTGTGTGAATGAGCAGGATTATGCATTTTCTCAATATCGGCGCACCCATGAGGAATCTGGAGAACAACAAGCTCTATTCCTTGAGGCTTGATGTCCTTGAACACAATTTGGAGAAAATTTAAAATATGACTTAATGGAAACATATTAAATAATAGTTGTATATTCTTGTATTTAGTTGTATCTATATTTGTTGGAAATATATATATTAATATGTATTAATATATGGATTATCAGATGGCTATCTTAATAGTTTTGTGCAATATGTATTCTTCTTTATATATGTATTAAATTGTATTAATATGTATGCAAACAATTATGTATGTGAAAGTATGAATCAAATCTATATTATAGAATGCTTCCTGTATAGTTGAATGCAAATGTATGAAAAATAAAGATGTATTTGTTATTAATTATCTACAGAATATTGATAAAATTTGTATATTACCGTGTTTCCGGTGTCATTGAACATGCCATTCATCAGATACGAAAATGTTGGCGGATTTCCGGTGGTTCTCCAATTGAGAATTCTGGGGACCACATCGCCAACTCGGACTGCAATTTTTGAATCAACCGAAGAACAATACTCGTAAAACCACACATGCATAGCTAGGGGCATCCCAGCTATCCTGTAATATTTCTTAACATCATCCATCTTCTTGCTAATAGAGTTTATCAAAAGCTCAAATGTGCTTACACCCCAATAATATTCAGAATAGCGCCCACTCTCTACTAAATCAAAATGTAGCTTTGGTATAGATGCAATACTCTTCTCATATGAAAAAAGAAAGGTGTGAATGAAGTACAAAAACGATATCTTCAATGCATCCTCGTCATTATCGGGACCCCATGCCTTGTTATTGAAGCATTGTATCAGATCTTTCTTCTTCACAATATTTGCACCCCCAAAATAATTCACAATAAGCATGTTAGGAATAGTTTCACTAAACTCAAAATCAACATCTTCACCTACACATTTGAGACCAGTCACGATCGCAAACTACCTTAACGTGAAGTGTAACTCAGTACCATTGACATATATCCCAAATACATTGCTTGGAGTGCCGTTTAATTGAAGAGACATGAAGCATCTGAAGAGTTCATGTTGAACATCACATCGCTTCATATGAAGAAATGACCCAAAGCATGTATTGCTGAACTGTTGGTACTGATCGGGAGTAAGCTTGTCTTTTAGGTGGGATACAATATCAGTGTTAGTGTAACTACTAATATGGGGTGTTAATTTTGGATGGTGCTTGACAAACAAATCTATTCCCTGTAATTAACATTAAAAAGATACATGTTAGTACCTATAAATACATTACTAAACTATACTAAGATATGTGGTATCATACAGATACAAGTTCAAGTATTTAAGATAAATACACTTGAATACATATGCATACTTTTTGGAAATCTACTGGAAAAATTAAAATATCTAAAAAAAACATTAACAAAAGCTAAATACACAATCAGATGTACAAATACAAGTAAAAATTAAATTAGAATTGAAATCTTGGAAAAGACCAAAATACACATGAATAGATATGCATACTGTGACTAAACAGAATATAATAAACATAAATGAATCAAAAATACACCAAGATACATATGAATACAATCACATACATGAAAAATCGATTGAATCCCGCCTTCCGAGAGGTTTGGATGAGGATATTAAAAGGCGCTTTTGGGAGGGGTTGGACGACATTGTTCGTAGTATCCCGCCTTCCGAGAGGTTATTCATAGGAGGAGATTTTAATGGTCATATTGGGTCGTCTACAGGTGGTTATTCCGGAGGTTCACGGCGGCTTTGGTTTCGGGGAGCGAAATGGAGGGGGCACTTCGTTGTTGGACTTTGCCAAGGCATTCGATTTAGCGATTGCGAACTCAAGTTTTCCGAAGCGGGAGGAGCATTTGGTTACTTACCAAAGTTCGGTGGCGAAGACTCAGATTGACTATCTACTCCTCAGAAGAGGCGATAGAAGGTGGTGCGTGGACTGCAAAGTTATCCCAGGTGAGACCCTTGCAACACAACATAGGCTTTTGGTGATGGACTTCGACGTTAGGATAAGGAGGAAGAAAAGATCAATACGAGGCCGCCAGAGGATTAAGTGGGGCGCCTTGACTGCGAATAAAGCTCAGGAGTTGGAAAGAAAGTTATCAGAAATGGGAGCCTGGGGAAGTAGTAGTGGGGAAGCAAACACTATGTGGTCGACGACAGCTGATTGTATAAGGAAGGCGGCGGGAGATGTGTTGGGGTTATCCTCTGGCCACACCGGTGGCCATAAAGGAGACTGGTGGTGGAATACTACTGTCCTAGGTAAAGTGGAAGCGAAGAAGGCAGCTTACATGCGATTAGTACGGAGCACTGGCGAGGAGGAGAAGAGGGCGAACACGGAGAGATATAAGGTAGCTAGAAAGGAGGCGAAAATGGCAGTAACGGAGGCTAAGACGGCAGCTTTTGCTCGTTTGTATGAGGAACCAGGTAGCAAAGGCGGGGAGAAGAAGTTATTCCGCCTCGCTAAGCTAAGAGAGAGGGCGGCTCGGGATCTGGACCAGGTGAGGTGCATAAAAGATGAGGACGGCAAAGTTCTGATGGGGGATGACCAGATTAAGAGGAGATGGCAGACCTACTTTCATAAACTCCTAAATGAAGAAGGGGGTGAGGGTATTGTACTAGGTGGATTGAGGAACACCGACATTCCCCATGAATTAAGTTATTGTAGGGACATTGAAGTCGATGAGGTCATCGAGGCAATGCGTAAGATGAGGGGGGTA